>CAUYON010021157.1:0-43616 GCA_963573935.1 Arctocebus calabarensis
TGGCAAGAAAAGATAAGCATTAATAGAAACATAGTGAGACATCCCTTAGCACTAAGTAAAGTGCTATCTACCTCCTCTTCCTCCCTCCCTGAGAAATGTTAAAAATTTCATACCTTGGGCGGCGCCTGTGGCTCAGTGAGTAGGGCGCCAGCCCCATATCCCAAAGGTGATGGGCTCAAACCCGGCCTCGGCCGAACTTCAAAACAAAAAATAGCCGGGCGTTGTGGCAGGTGCCTGTAGTCCCAGCTACTCAGGAGGCTGAGACAAGAGAATCGCCTAAGCCCAGTAGTTGGAGGTTGCTGTGAGCTGTGTGACACCACAGCACTCTATAGAGGGTGATAAAGTGAGACTCTGTCTCTATAAAAAAAAAAAAATTCACACCTTTTAGTTTGAATCTTCAACTTCTAAGTCCAGAAAAACTCTCAAATACAAATAAGAAGATCTTTATAAAGCATTACTTGGAATAATTTCAAAATGGAAACTACCTATGTAGTTGTCCATAAGGAGAGCAATGGCTATCTCTAGCAAGTTCCTGTGATGTAATATTGTACAACAGTTTAAAAGGAATAATCTAGATCTGTATATACCAACATGGATAGATATCTAACACATAGAGTACTTAAGAAACAAATGCAGAATGGTATATCTAATATGATATCACTGATGTAACCTTAAAAGTACATGGCCACATACACTGAACATTGATGGTTATTTAGTATAAAAAAGAACTATAAATAGGAAAGTTACATGCTATGTTCCTGCCAGTGGCTGCCTCTGGAAGGAGAGAGAGAGGAATGAAATGGAAAAATATCACAATGGAAAAGTCAAATTCTATCTGTAATGTTTTCTTTTTTTAATAACAAATTAAAGTATCTGAATCAAGCATAATAGCACATTAATATTTGTTAATTCTGGATTGGGCACATGATGATTTGGCATATTGGTCGCTGTGTACTTCTTTTAAAAATTCATAATAAAAAAATACTTTATCTTGACCATTCAAACAACTCTCCCACCCACCAACCCCTAGGAAAGTTTCTAAGTAGATTAACCTTTGGGTGAGGCCTAATCCAGTGAATCAAATGACAACATCAAAGACCCTGTTTCTCTTTTTCATTCCCCTCTGTCTTGTCTGTCTCGATTCATCTCCAAAGATCCCTGCCATGTTCTGCAAACAGCTCCGGCTTTTCCTCTCAGAATTGCAAATGACTATGGTACCTGCAAGCCTCACATTTCATGCCACATTCTCCAGGGTAAGAGAGAGCTCCAAGTCACTGCCAATGAAAAAGCAAACTCTATTTCTCTAATAGACTTCTCACATGACTTGTGTGCCTCTCCCTAAACAGTCTGTACAGCCAGAGGAGTTTGCTAACCTGGACCCATCCCTCAGGTAGGAGTGTGAGCAACTCTACCCAAATCTTGTGTTGGTCACAAAGGAGCAGTTTTCATACAATACAGTCAGGGAACTCCTAGTGGAAACTGTGAGCCATAGAGGTTGACATGGTAAATATTACGAATATTTACTTTATTGACCTGCTCCTGGGATTCCTTAATACCTTAATAACATTATCACACGATGCCTGTTAATTTCCTTTTTAGTTTTCTCCACCTATAAGGGCAATTCCTGACACCAGAGTGTGCCCTCAGAGCCCTTATGACATAGTTCAGGCCTAGAAGGAAAAGTTGTGAAGAGGCTGTCCATCTACAGGGAAACTTGAATGCCTCACAGACATGGCATCACTGAAAACATGGACCTCTGAACTTTCTGGATCTCTGCATTATAGTCTTAAGTCCCTTAAAACTGAGATTGTGCTTGTGCTGAGACAAGCAGATAAACTTGGGTCACATTCAGTGCTTGGTTTCCAAGACACTCATTCGCTTGGACCTCGGAAATGTGTTCAAAAGGTCTTATGTTTTTGGAAAATTTTTTTTAAAAATACATTTTCTCCTAATTGGTTAAGAATGAAATTTCTGTCCATTCTATCTACCCACATGCTGGGTAGAACTACCTGCTATGAACATTTGGGGACAAGATGAAGTTAAGTTAGAGATACATTCACTTTGGGTCCAGTGAGTTATAAATGAGTGGTGTGCTGTTGCCCCATTATATAATTATATTATTACTAGCCAACCAGAAATACCCATTGTCTACTCAGCATTGTGTACAGTAGAGAGAGGACCAGAGATCATATCATATAATGAAATGATGAAACATCCTACAGAGCCTGGCAGTGTGTATAATCCTGGAGAAACAAAGTTGGACACAGATAGAGCCAAGTGCTAGTCTGTGAAAAAAGTCTTCCAATCATCAGGTGTGTCAAAGTTTAATTGGAGTTTAACTCTGTTCTCATTGGTAATGAATCCAAATGTTCAATAATAAAGCACACATTTTGATTAACAATGTGACTAAATTATATGAATGTTTCAATAACATGTATAGAAAATGACATAAAAATTGTTGTCCCCCTCAAAAATATCAAATATCCTGCAGCCAAAAAGAAGTAAGGCAAAAAGAATAAGAGAGCAATTCATAGTATGTTATTTTTCTGGACTTGTTAATATATATCAGAGTTGTCAACTTTCCTCATTCATTCTTTTTAAAAAAATTATACTGAATTTTGAATACAAAATTTTGCATTTTTGTATTAAAAAATATTCTCCCAGAAAACTGAATTTCATGCTCCATAAAACCTAGATCTGCCCTTGGTAATAACAGATAAATAGGCCACACAGACTCTCAAGTAGGTGCAGGGCCTTGGACCTGTCCATGGTGCTGAACCTGAACTTCGCTTGGCTCTCTCCATGGTTCTTAGTTCACAAGCCAATAACAAATTGTGTTCAGAGATGAACAGGTGGGTTTATCAACTGAAGTCATAGTTAATATCTTAAGGATGTATGTTTCTGCCCAAAGAGAGAGTATCTAAAGGGTAAAGGTTGAGGAGATCATTACAGATGATTCACAATCATGTGAATCATCATGTTAGGGACACCAAGAGTGTCAGCTCAAGGAAATCATGAGCCAAGACATGTCTTAGTCTAGACCAGGGTCAGAGAGAAGAAGAAACAGTAGGCTGGGGGTGGGAGCTGTGTGGGGTGGGAAGAGAGGACAGTGACTGAGAGGTGGTCCTGAGGAGCCTTGAGGACCAGAACAAAGGTCCTTCCTAGTGAGCTGGTGGAAGATCTGCTGACTAAAACCAGAGTGTCCCTCCCAAATCCCTACTTGAGAGTCTGTATGACTTGGAATAGATATACATGAAAGTTTTGTACAAGTTTATCATCTGATTCTCCAGCCTGGAATGAATGTACAAGAGACCCCTTGGTGACTAAATTTGTTTCACACATAGAATTCATAATCATGCATACAGAATAGTGGGGGTGGGGCAGTTCTATGTTCATACCAGAAGAACCATAGCAATCCACAAGGGGGCAGTCCATCAGAATTGGGATGCTCAGAGGCATCTAAATTGAATTTGTTTGAGAATAACTGACAATCAGAATTTCAAGACTTCATTTCCCCAAACCCCCAAAAAACTATGTTACTACTTTGAGCATTATTCAAATTAAAAAGGGACTAATAGAATCCACTCAGGAAATACAGGCATGAGCCAGCACAAAGCATGGAAGAAACTAGAAATGATGCCCTCACCCCTTGAAATTTGTAGGTTTTGATGAGTAGGAGTAAGTGGTTTGCCCAATTCTGATCAGGGGAGTCTTCATTCTGTGGTCCAGGATGGAGAATACATGTCATACTTCATTCCCAAAATAGGACATTTTACGAGGACAGCTATTCAACCTCTTGTTTTCCACAAGCCCAGTGGCCACTATGGGACTTCCTAAACATTTGGGGCCTAGATGTTATGACACAAAATACTATTTTCCAGTTAATTATCCCTTCTCTCCTTCCAAGTTTTTAATGTGCTTTGCATTGCCTGCCATGCAGTGAGGTGTGGCCATGTGACTAAATGTTGGCCAATGAGACATAAGCAGATATAAGCCTTCTTAAAAGAGAATGACTAAGACACATCTCTTTCCTTCTCCTACTTCCTCCTAAGTCTAGTAACATACAGAACTTGAAGAGCCATCTTGGACTTTAAGGTCACCTTGAGACTAGAGCACACCTGCTAAGGATGAAGGAGCAGAAACAAATTTGAGTTCTTAGAGAGCCCATGAAGCTACAGTACCAGTTCTGGATTATCTCTGGAGTTGATATGAGAGAAAAAAAGTTTCTTCTTTAACCCACTTTTTTTATTGAGGTTTTTCCCTCTGAACTCAATCCCAATTGATGTAGAGATGGTCTAATACTTTGATTGAGACTAAATGGAGATCTATAGTCTGATTTCCTCTTGGATCTTTTTGGCTCCTGTTTCTAAGACATTGGTCTGAGTGGAAAAGTAAATGAAAGCTCACATCACTAAAATCTATGATTATTCTCTGCCTCCTGGGAAGTTAGTCATTTCCCAGGCCCAAGGCTCACGGACTGTGAAGCCCAGGGACCATCCTCAGTTAGAACCTCTAAAGCAATGTTTCTTAAACTTTTATCCCCAGACCAGGGAAGACAGCCACTCCTGAGAACTTTTTAGAAATGCAAATTGTCAAATCTACTGAATTAGGAATTCTATGGGTCCTGCAATCTGTGTTTTAACTACCCCTTAGGTGACTCTGATGCAGGCTAAAGTGTAAGATGGATGGGATTCCCAAGAGGAGGAACTCAGGACCAGTAGAACAGGGCATCTTCAGGAACAGCCAAAAATCAAGGCATTCTTTTGAGGGGCTTGGGAGAAAAGAGGGCTTACCCCATCAACTTGGGTAGTAGACAGAGGAAACAGAATTTACCAAATGCTCACATAGGCTAAGTAGTTGAATGATCTTCACAATTGCCAAGAAATTCAAGTCTTTCAACTTTCTTCTGACTCTTTACATTTCCATCTTGAACATGACCTCTTTCCAAACATGAAACACATGGAACCTCAATTGATGGTTGCATCAATTAGAGTAATATTTTTCCAAACACTAGGGAACTCTTCTGTGGGATATGGTCTGACACCATAAGGAGATTAATTTTCAGCTGTTGAACATAGGTTTTATTTTTGAAGCAGCTCAAGATAGCTGCTAAATAGGTCACATGACCTCTCCGAGTAATCTCCTTTAGGATTGAAAAAAGAGGTGAGCCTGGAGGGGACAGACAGGGGAAGCCTCAGAAAGCAGAACCAACCAGCCTCCATGCCTAAGAACCCCCCACTGGACATCCGGAAGCCTTTTGTGAGTGACCAATCTGGCCTATCTGTTTGGAGGCTCACATCCCATCAGGTCGGGAATTCATCTTTCCATTGACTTGACTTCTTCAGAGTGGCCCACATGACCACTGGAGGGAGCTGACTCTGCATTTGCTGCAGACTGCAGCCTGCTGTGGTAGGCATTTATTATTCCCAGCATTTTTTAAAAATACTATGGTTATGTTTAGAAACTCTCCAGACTTGAGAGCCTGAATTCCCCAAAGTGGAATCCAGAAATGCCAATATCCAATTTCCTTCATATCTAGGACACAGCCGACCCATGGTGTCATGTAAGACTTTGATTTGGAAGTGAGCCAAAGGAACAGGCCACAGGTGGGAGAATGGTGAGAATGGCAATAATGCTATCTGCTTTCAGCGATGGCAGTAATGGTGAGATTGGGACCCTGCCATGAAAGAGATATCACTGTGGCTGGCAGTGGCGAATGTTAGCAGTTCTGTCCTCAGTTCTGTGGCATGTTAGGGCTTCAGATATCTTTTCTGGTTTCCCCAGCCTTACAAGAATCCCATGACCTGGCCAACATCTTTTCCATAAACTTCTCTTCTGATTTATCAGCCAAAATTACCTTTTGTTTCTAACTACTGAATATTATGACTAATACAAAAATGGACTAGAGTTGTGACAATCAATAGAACCTCAGGGAAATGAAGGTTACCTGGAATTGGTTACCTGGTCTGGCAGGGATTGATGGCTTAGAATATCCAGAAGTAATGACAATGGGCTCTAGTAGCCAAGCATGTACCTGTGGCTACCTGGGAGGAAGTGCTCCCTACAGTGGAGGTTTTGGGATATCTGGTGGGTGCTCCCTCAGAATAACATGAAGCCTGTGGGATGAGCTGCTCTCATTTCTAGGAACCCAAGTCTTCCAAGTGATTGGGATTCAACTCAGGTTGTGCGATTCTTACACATCCTTTGAGGCCAAGACTTTTCATTTTCTTTTCCAAGTCCATCCTAAGCTCACTAAGGCCCATTCTCATTTCTCTCCCCTTGGATCTAAAAGGCCATTGGACCACATAAACTGGATTACTCTGAGATGATCAGATTTAGGTGGAGTCCTCTCCCCTTTCACCTCCTATTCTCCCTTCTCATTGCTTTTGCCAAATTACAGCCACCAGGAAAAATGGTAAGACATTTATTTATTGAGTCATCTACAGCAGTTTGACATCCTTAAAATCTTGGACAAGGTTGTGAGCACAGCATTAACACAGGCAGCAATAGCAGTGAGGTCTGGGGGGCTGATCTTTACTGTGGAAGTTGAAACCCAGGCAGTCCAGCCCCCTCCAGTGAGCTTGGAACTATGTCAGGATGCCAGAGGCTACACCACTCCAGCCCCAACAGGGCAAAACTACAAAAGACAGACATCAGACAAGACACATGGCTGAGAGCAGACACATCCCAGGACCTGGAGGTCAGGGAAAGAAGGAATGGGCAAACAGCCCATTTGAGGAATGTCCCAAATCCTTGAAGGATTCCCAGGGGGTTGGCAAGGAAATGCTGACATCACCCACATCTCTCCACCTTAATTCCAAGAGCAAACTGAATCTGATGAAGACAAAACTGAAATTCTATGTCAATTAGAATTTCTAGCCTCTTCCTTCCTTAGAGTCTCTAGCCTCTTCCTTACCCCCAGTCCTGGTGGTTTTACAATGTGGGCAAAGATTAACCCAGGAGGGCTTGAAGTAGTAGATATACAGCAGAGAGTTCTTTTCAGGGGTCTTCACCCCAGTAAAGAGCCCACATCCATGTAGTTTCCAAAACCTTTTCACACATAAGGACATCTCACTTCAAACTCATCCCTGGCTAGTGGGACTGACAGTGCAAATCATGTTCTTCCTATTTCTCAGATTAGGAGGGAGAGGCCCAGAGAGGGAACCCCCTGGAACAGAGAGCAGTTCTCCCCCTGCCCCATGAACCCCACTGCTTCTCCTGCATACTCAAGTCCTGAAGAACATTCTCTAGCCAGAGCTCATCTCCTGCACAAGGTGAAATGTTTACCACATGAATGCTCTGAGTGTCACATCCTGGCTCGTGTGCAGACTGTGCACATATTTGCAGGGCCACATCTTCATTCATAAAACATGCCAAATCCCAACATGGTGGCAGGCACCATGCTTAGCCCACCTATTTTTTCAGCAGGCTGGGGAGGTTTGACCCCCAAATTCTCAAGTTTTTTACCAGCTCTAGCATATGGGGAGTGAGTCAAGGTCAACAGCAGACCAGCAGACTCAGCCTCTTTCAGCCGACTTCCATGGTCCCAGTGTTCACGCAGGAGTTTATGATAAGAAAACACTCACTGCTTTTGCTTTGAAGTGGCCCTGAAGGGGGCATAGGTACTACTCAAAGAAAAAGAGAGGTTCTTTGAGCTTTCCCTTCCAAGAAGAGAGTCAGGTCAAGGAGGTGAGTTGGCACCCTTGGAAAGTGATAATGGATACAGGTGTATTTCAAGCCTTGGGCTGTGCTCCAGCTCCCTGGCCCTATTACCCAGAACACCCAGTTTGAAGAGCAGGGTTAGAGGAATGACGGTGTCCCTGTAGGTCAGTACATGCCCACTGAGATGAAGAGTGTGGTTGGCTTCATGCACGGCAGGTAAGCATAATGTCCACAGGGTAGGGCACCACAAAAAACCACTGAGCCCCCCAAACCAAACACCCTTGTTCCCTCCCTGGCTCCCTGACAGCCTCCTCAGCATCCTGGGCTTAGAATCCCATTTCCCCCAGACTAGAGTTCCTCTCCTGGCATTGCCTGCCTACTTCATGGATAGATATCATGACAGGGAATGAGATTACTTCATCCCGGGAGAATTCAGTCTCCCATGGGTGACTTTTGTCCTTCACGATTGTACAGAGGAAGAAAATCTCAATTCCCAGGAAAGACCTCTCCCCTCTACAGTCAGGAGCTGGCAGTCCTGCTCCTCCCCAGTCCCACTCTGCCTGGGCCTCCCAAGCCCTCTTCACGTGACCCAGGATCTTATCCTGGCTTAGTCCAGGCAAACACCACAAACCTGGGGCCCCTTCCAAGCAGATAGCTGGTGTTTAGACAGAGAATTCCAGAGGTGCATGGGGCTATATACAAATCATCTAGTCTTATTGCACATTTTATGGATTTGGAAACAGAGGGTGAGAGAGGGATGGGTTTTTCCTAGACCTCACGCTACACACCCTCCCCACTTCCTATGACTGTGAAGGTCAGAACCTTCTGGAACATTCTGAAAACATCAGGTACATATGCTCACAAGACTGGCAAAAATTCATTCCAATGGAAAAACAAACCATTCAACAAACTAGAACCGGAACCTCTATGAGGATGCAGGCCCAGGGCTCAGAAAGCAGCACAGTGTGTGGGGTTTAGGATTGATTTTCTTTTTGCTGTTTGATGTCATCTCTAAAGTCTGTTTCTTCTTCCACAGTGAGCAGACCTGCTGGTAGGGGCAGTAATAAGTGAATGGGGTCCATCCCCAGGGGGACTGCTCCTTGGATGCGGAGGTGGCCACTGGAGGTGGCAGCCCTCCTCAGCCAGGTATACAAGGCTGGGTCTACGTATCATGCCCAAGGCACCTATTCAAATGACCGTGGCCTGACCCTTCCTTCTAGTCCACCAGCTTCCATGTGGTGTCCAAATGGAAGAGACAGAAGTTCTATTTCTAGAAAAGGAAAATAAATGGCATTCCCTCCATATACACACCATTCACCAAAAAACCTTTAGATGATACTCACCCTTTTACCTGCCTTAGCTTTGAACTGGAAAATCACAGAGCCTGGAAAAATAGTGCCTCATCTCACAAATGGGGTGTCTGGGGCCCAGAACAGGGAGCACCATGTCCACACACAGCAATCTGCATTTGCCTGGAGCAGACTCTAGGCTTTCTGAATTCCAGGCTGAGGCTCTTTCTGAGCAGCTCAGGCCCCCAATAGTGTCCAAACTACAAAATGGCCAGGGACCACTTGTCTGGGTGATAATGTACGCCTGGCTCTCAGTGCCACACTCCATCATCTGTCTGAGTGACCAGATGTGCCCAGGAAAGGGCGGGTAGCTCCTTTCTCCCTCTGTCTTTGCCAAAGACCCAGGGACTTGCTTTATTGGCTGAGGACATGGGCTCCCCTTTAAATTGCAGCAACTGGCACCCTCGCCAGTCACTCTGAAGGCCTCTCTAGAAGCATTTCCCATGTCTACCAGGCCCCTTCCTCTTCACAGAACCAAGTGAAACAACATCCCAGTCCACCCAAATTCCCCAAGCATCCCAGAACACAATCATGGAACAAGTCTGCAAACACACCAGGAGCTGAAATGAAATAAACTGGGCCTGCACAGGCTCTTCTTCCTCCCTCCCCAATGTGGCACTGCCCTCTTTCACATTCTTAGGCAGTAGCTGTGCCCTTGCAGCTGGAGGTCAGGACGGTTGTTGGGGAGCACACCCCTTATCAGAGTCAGCTTCTACTGGTGGGCGTGGTGGGTGCGGTTTCTCCACTGGTTCCCCATGGTGACTCAAGGTGAAGCGCATAGAGGGAAGTCTTTGCAGAGGCCTCAGAAAGATTTCAATAGTTGAATCCAAGCCCAAGTAGCCAGTGTCTGGGGCTCCCCATCATCATGGGGAAGAGGGATGCACCCTGGGCCTCAGACTTGAGTGTGTGTGTGGAGGTGGGAGGTGCTTCATGATTCACTGATGTCACAGGCAGGCGGCTGGCTCATCCTAGTCATGGCTTTGACTTATGGGGAAATTGGGAGGGGTGCTGAGGGGCTCTCTGTGGTGGGTGTGGTTAGGAAGCAGCTTATCTGGGGCATCTAGTGGTAGCAGGAGGGGCAGAAAGGAGGCCACAAGATGCTCATCGTGAATTGGGAGGCAAAATAATGGAGATGGTGAAGATCTTCTTCCATGGGTCTCTCACACTTGTTCCATTCTCTGTCTTAATCACATCCACATTTCTGGCTCTCAACTCTTCTTGGATCAAATGAAAAGCACCAGAACTTTTCCTGACCCACAGCCCCCCCCCCATCCAAACTGAAATCTTTGATTGGAAGAGCCTTCAAGCTATCCCACTGCCCTGGGATCCAGAAGCTCAGCACCCGGATACCAAGATGGCAGGTGGGTACTGGGGAGCCACGGACTGGCCTGCACTGAAGGTCACATTGGCCACCCACACTGGACCTCTGGTAGGCCTCAGGGACTGAGCCTAGGCCTGAGAAGAGTCCTATGGTGGTATGCAGACTCTGGGAGGTTCATATCGAAAGTCAGACAATACAAGTAGGCACCTGTAGCCACCTGCCTTTGGGCAGGCACCACCCCAGCCTCCCAAAGCAAGGTCTCTCCAGCCTCAGCTCACAAGGCCTCACAGCTGGGGTCAGGCCATCACTGAGGCTGGCTGAGACACAGTGGGGTGGAGCTGAGGCCTGGTTCGAGGGGACCAGGACACTGGGCCAAGGGGAACAGAATGGGACTTTCCCAAATTCGAGGAGTATTTACATGTCTGGGTGAGGACCCAGGGGACCAGTCTAGAGGGATACTGGGGAGGGGGCAGTACCAAAATGGGAGGGGCCATACAGTCTGCTCTTCCTCCTTCTCCCCCCTGGAGAGCCACACTTCCAGTCCAGGGCCCACCCAAGGGGAGGGAAGAGGCACAAACATGCGTGGGCCGGCACCTCCTCCTGTAGATGGAGGAGGAGAGGGGAGGACGGCTCAGGTGGCCAGGTTGTCAGCCGGGAGGCCAGACATGCGGATCTGGGAGCTGCTCTTGCTCAGGATGGAGAGCTGGGTGCCCCCATTCACCCCGCTGCTGGCCAGGGATGGGTGCCGGTGCTTGAAGTCCACGGCAAAGTAGCGGTTCACCTTCCAGCTCCTCCACTTCCGCTTGATCTCCGCCTGCACCTGCAGGGAGCAACTTTGACAGTCACTTGCAGGGGGACATCCTCTCCAGTCACCAGGTCCGGGCCCTTTCCAGGCTGGAGCTGCCACCTCTGGCAGTCCCCTGCCACAGCCTGCAGCCCTTGAGACTTCCAGAGGTGCTTCTGCCAGCCGTAGGCAAGAACACACCTGAAGAGCTGACCAGAACAGCCCTTTCCCGCTCACTGGTCACTGAACAAGGCCTGCTAAGGGGCCTCCTGTTGTCTGCAGGCCAGTGAGAGCCTAGTCCATCAACTCTATCAGGAAAAGAACCCCACGGGGCAGGCAGGTCAGCAGCAGAAGGACCCCATTTTCACAGCCCATGAACAGTGCAAGTCAGCTAGGGAGCTTTGAAAACTCCAGGTACCCAGGCCATACCCAGAACAACTGCATCAGTGTCTTTGAGTAAGACCCAGACATCCATAATTTTTAAAGCTTCCCAGGTGATTCCAATGTGCAGTAGAGCTGAGAACCACCTAACAATGCACCCCTGAGATAACAAACCCTCATGTAGCCCTTAGCATGGTAAGTAGGGGCCATATCAACTCCCGGCCTCCACACGCCTTCTAGGCTCCTTTGTGCACTCACAAACCACACAACTGAAAGCAGCACCCACATCCACCCTTTCCAGTTCTTGCCCCTGCTTCCACCGCAAGTTCTGGACAACCTCCACAAACTTCACTTCTTGGCTCTCCCAGACACTGCCTGCAAAGCCCTTGCTGCCTCTCCTTCTCTGTCCTAATCTGAGCCTTCAGTAGACTGTGTTGGTGACCACAAGCCCAGTCTCCTTGTTTCTCAGATGTAGAAGATGGGGAGGAGCCTGCCAAGGTCATGAGGTCATGCAGCTAAGTGCAAGCACCCCCAGTGCTGGTGCACAGATAACTGCCCATTCTCAAACCATCTCACCCAGCCCGTCCTCAGCCTTGGCCTGGCACCTCTGTTCTTGGGTTCTACTCAAGGGCATCACCTCAGGAGGATACAGAGGAAGCCCCCAAACTAGTAGTTCTCAAAATGGAGGATTACTGGAAGACTCCAGGTCTCTCCTTGGGGTCTCTTCAAAATCCTCAGTCCCCAACCTACCAGGGGACAGTCTGGGCCACGCTGGCTGGCCTACTGTGGGCAGCACTGAAGGCTGGATAGCTCCTGACTCAGCAGCCCTGCCCAGCACAGCCTCATGACCTGTAGGCACTGTGCCCCATGCTTGGCCCTTCCTCATGTCAACTCCTCCTCACTAAAGAGCATCCTAATCTGTAATAGTACGATCAAAATATTTCTGATTGTATATGAAGCACATTGTGCCCTATGATTGCACCAATGTACACAATTATGATTTAATAAAATTATTTAAAAAAAAAAAAGAACATCCTATAGACAGCTCCCCCCACCTCCCCAGGAGATCTGTGCTCAGCACAGCTTATGCCTTTACAAGGTGGAGCTCTGCTCTTGATTGGGGGGGGAGGGTTGGGCTTCACAGCACAGCTGCCAAGTGGGAACGATTTGGGCATAGGGTGGAAGGTGTCAGGAGACCCTAGTACCACCCGATGTTGGCGGCCGTGTGACCAGTCACGCCCTCCCCCCAGTGCTGACAGCCCGCCAGAGCCCTCCCCTGTGGGATCAGCCCAGTGAGGCCAGCAAGCTGCCCCCTGAGTGCTCCCCAGTGAGCCCCACCTGCCTGCTGAGAAGCTAGAGAGCCAGCGTCTTACCTCCCCATTCAGAAAGCAGTAGAGAACAGCCACCACGAAGCCCTGGGGAGAGAGGGAGAATGAACCTGAGAGTGCTAGCGAAGGACCTCTGAAGTGCTGCCTGGGGCATTTAAGGATAGCACAGGAAGCAGAAAGACACCATGACTTGAGTGAGGACACCTGCTAAGGGACCCGGGTGAGACACGGGACAAGTTCTGCTCTAAGATGGGCACATCCATGAAGCCAAGTGGCTGGTGGGCAAGTGCCCTCCCACTGATACACTCTGGCTTAGGGTCTCACCTTCCCTTAATCAAATCCTACGTATTCCCAAAGGCCAGCTTTGTCCCACTTCCTAAAAGAAGCTTCCCAGAAGGCTCTAGAATGTTCCCTTGGTTCCCAACATATCACAAGGCTCCTGAGGGCAAGAGCCCTTCAGGACAGAACAGGCCTTTTCTCACCACCACCTCCCTGCTGTGCCCGTGGCCAGATTCTCTGGTACGCAGCAACGCAGAACCAGACGTGGAGTAAACACATGGCAGTAGGTGTTTAGCTGGCTTACCTAGATCCTTTACATCTACACCGAACAAAGCAACAGCATGTTCCTGAATGTTGCAAGTCAGTTCTTTGCAATCCCTATACCCTACACTGCCAGTTGAAAGGGCCAGAAGAATGATGGCTCAAGGCCCCCAGAATCTGTCAGTGAGCAGATAGGAGCCCCGGGATCTGACTCCCCAGTTAAGAACCTGAACCAGGTGAACCAGCCTTTAATTAAAATGGGTGCAGGGTAAGGTCAAATCAGTGCTCAGAGTAACTTTCTGATAATCAGGATCAAATGCTAGTGTGAGTGGCTAGCTAAGGGAGAAGCGCTCTATCCTGGTGCCCTCAAGGGAACCACCCCAGCCTTCACTGACCCTCTGCTGCTCCTGTCTGCTCACACCCTCACTGTGGTGCAGCCAGCCCTTCCCTCACTCATCGCAGCCCCTTCCTTCATGCCCAGAGGAATGACTGCCTCCACTCTCCCATCCCCCTGACTCACTCACCCCTCCAAGTGTCTGTTTGCTCACACACCTCTCCAGCTCACTCAGCTCTCTGTGGCCAGGGCCTGCGCTGCAGACCTTGACTTGGCTAAGACCACTCCAGCCCTCACCACAGCCTGGTCTAGCAGGAGGTCAGGATGTGGACAAACCGGGCCACTCCACCTGCCCTCCAGGTGGATGAGGAGGTGCCACCTCAGATCACCTGCAGAGCCCGGCTCAGGACACCCGTCACAGGGATAGCCAGACCCTGTGCGTCTTCCAGGAGCTGAGTGATAGACAGCTGACTGGGCTCTCCCAGCTCACTTCTAGTACTCTTATTTCAGAGGCAGAAACACTGAGGCCCCGAGCCTAAGTTGAACAGACTTCAGAACACCAGATGAGAGGCCAGGGCCCGGGCTGCGGGTGAGCTCCGCGCTCCACACGCACTAGGCCTACCTGGAAGGAGCCCAGCCCGAGTTCAAACACGAGTCTTTCTTTCTTGCTGAAGTTCTCTGGGGAGAAGGCGAATACTGTGTAGTGGATTCCAAATAGCGGGATGAGCAGCAAGGTGGACCGGGCCAGCCGTCTGTCAGGAGAAAGTAGGACACCTGCTTTGGTCACTGCCAGGGCTTGGGACCCAAGTCACATCAGACAGGGAGCTCAGCCCCAGCCCCTTGTTCTCCCCCCCACCCCCCAGAACTAGGGCTCTGTCCAGAGACCCCTCAGCATTCTTTCTTAGCACAAGCAGCCTGGGAGAGATGGTGGCCACCAAGAGCCTGGGCTGCCAGGACTCCCCAGTGGACGACATTCCCAGTTTTCAGGGAACCCAGTCAATGTCCTATAGAACCATTAAAAAATGTACAGGTCAGTGCACAAAACCGTCAGAAAAGCAAAGCCCGGACAACACTGGGACAGGATTCAGAAGGCCTGAGGGTTCCTCCTGGGAGCACCCTTCCGCTCTGGAAGGAAGCTCGTGTGCATACAAAGAACAGCACCCGAGGGCCATTAGAGACTAGGTTTTCCTGAGTCTGGGGCCAGTCACTGAAAGTCCTGGGAGCTGCCGATGACAAGGAGGAGGGAGGACACAGTGGGTGGAACACAGGAGACACTTGGGAGGGGTGACTGGGCAGGAGAAGCCACCTGTCTGGGAAACTGAGTCAAAGGCAGAGGAGCATGTCTGCTCTGAGGTGGGCCAGGTGAGGGAGAAGGAGCCCCTTGGGGCAGCTCTCCCGGGGCTCCCAGCCTGCCACTGGCCCCTAGGCCAACAGTGGGTGGGGTTGTGTTCCAAGGGTACAGGGCACGAGGTCCCACGACAAGACACCAAGGGCGTGTGCACTTAGGGGTTCTGCTCCATGAGGGGGTGCTCCTAGGGTTCTTCCAGAGCGGGACACCACCTCCACCCGGCCCTGCCCTGCGGATGCAGTCTGCCCCTCGGCACAGCCTGCCAGCCGCTCCTGGCAGAGCTCTGTCCACAGGGGCGGACAGCAGGTGTGAGGGCAGCCATTTGATCTGGGGCAATTGCACAGTGTAACCCCCATACGGCACTCCTGGGAGAGAAAGTTCCTTTGGATGTGGGAGCTCTGGGTTTCTAGAGAAGCTGAACCCATGGAGTCTGTGTGAGGCCCCTGGCTGCCTCACTTCTCTGAGAGGGGAGAAGGAAGGAGGAGCCAGGAGGAGATGAAAAGGAGGGAAGGAGACATGGAGGGAGGAGGAGGAGGCTGAGAAGACCTTAGGAGGAGGAAGCTCAGCCAGAAAAGGAAGAGGCCCTGGAGGACGCCTGCTCCCTCCCTGCTCACAGGCAGCATGTGCTGAGGCCCCCGAGAGGGGCCTGCTTTAAGCCCAGATGTGCAGCTGAGTGGTCCATCCTCCACTGCCTCTGTTACCGTCCATGACAAGCACACGCCTTGCATGGAGGGGCTGTGTGGAAACAGCCTGCTTCACAAAGGAAAGAATGGACCACACAGACCTGCCATGAGAGCCTCGGTGTCCCCAAAACTGAACACCGCCCAGGAGCTTGGATCCCGCTCGTCCCTGGGGGTCCAGTGCCTGGCACTGGAAGGCAGCAGGGAATGTGTGTAGAAGGAATGAACGTCAGAAAGCAGAGGCAAGCGGCCAGAAAGGCACACACATGTCCATGTGGGACTCCTCGGTGGCCCTACCTGTAAGACCTGTGCTGTAAAGGAGACGTGTGTGGAAGGCACTGGGGAAGGGAAGTAAGCCCTGAGACATGCCCGCGGTTCCTGCCTTCCTCTTCATGGCCACCCTTCCTACAAAAGGTCCATTTCCAGGTACTTGTCCCTGCAGCTGGAAAAGGGGGCCTAGAAACCAAGAGGTCAAACTTCTCCAGCCTCCGTGGTGGCACTAGACGGAATGGATTCAGAGTGACAGGAACAGTGGCCTTTCAGGCACGGGCTCAGTCCTGGCCAGTCACAGGGCAGGGGTGTGATGACACCAAGGCACCCCATAGGGCCACCAAGTTCCTCTCCCACAACCCTGCACAGCCCAGCACAGTCAGGGAATTCTGCTGGGGACCTAGGGCATCCCAGTGGCCCCACAGATGGAGCAGTGGGGACAGATAAGGAAGTCTCTAGAGCCCAGGAGTCTGGGACTTCCGTACTTCCAAGCTGACCTGGAATGGGAACTTAAGACGTGATCCTCACATTGTGACAGATAGTGACACAGGGCCTAAGCCTGTCCTGCCCCAAGGAACCACCAATGGGCAGAGAAGTCCTAAAATACAAGAGCTTCCAGCATCAGAGCCGCCCCAATTACAGTGTGCTGCCCGGAGGGAAGGGGCAGCAGCACCCTCACTGAAAGACAGGTCCAAGTTGAGGCTGATAGTCTGGGCAGAGATGCTTTGGGGCATCGTGTTACAACTCCCTGGGTTCTCTCTGCTTCACTGCTCTCTCTCGGTTTCATTTTTCTCATCTGTTAAACGGGGATCATACAAGGACCCACCTCATACGGGTGTTGTAGGGATTGAGTTAACGCTGATTCAGACATAGGGTGCTACAGACAGTGAAGTGAGGATCCCTGCCCCATGCAGAGGGACGGGCTAGATGAACTTAAGCCCGAAGACTCATAAATGTTATTAGGCAATTGCAAAGGCTAAAACCCGGAGAAGTAGGGATTGGGGAAGGCCACACTGGAGGCTGCAGGGGCAAAGACAGCAGAGCTGCTTCCCAGGGCTCCACGAGGTCCACAGCTCCATCCGCATGCCCTCCCCCCACAAGGCTGCAGAGAACTCACGAGACACACAGACATCAACATGCAACAGCTGGGGAGACAGACAGGACTGGGAGGCACAGGCTGGCTCTCCGCCGTCCTCCAGCAGCAGCAGTGGCAGCATGCGTCCCCCACCCCTCCAGGACTCCAGGCCACAGGCACGGCCAGGCACACTTACAGAGTAATGGTGGACAGTTCTGACATCTTGCAAGAGTGCTGCTGAGCCCGCTGTGGCTTGCAGTAGCATTTCTGCACGCAGCTGCTGGGTGTGACAAGATTAGCACTTCTGTCAGCTGGGGGCATTGGGCAACCCAGATCACAGGGAGGGCAGAGGACAGAGGAGGTGGACACAGGGCCAGGGCAGTGGAGAGAATGAGGAAGCTGAGGGCTGAGACATGGGCAGCTCTGAACAGAAAAATGCACGCCTGTATGTGGACGTGTGTGTGCACAGCCACACACACACAAATGAGCACTCAATGCCGGGACCACTTAGAGCAGCAGTTCTCAACCTGTGAGTCGCGACAGGAACTGCATTAAGGGCCACAGCATTAGGAAGGTTGAGAACCACTGACTTAGAGGGAAGGTGTGTGCACAGAACATGGGTGGGACCTGGACTAGGTCTCACACAGGAAGCCAGCGGCTCCTCCAGAGTCAGTTCCAAGTTCAGAGCATAGCCTTGTCACTTGGCAAGATGAGAGCTGGAAACTCACACCGTGAACCTCACTAGAAACTCAGACCGTGGACCTCACACACTGCCTTCAAACAGGCCAGGGCTGGGCTTGGCTGTGAAGGGTGACAAAACTCCTTCTCTGTCCCCCCGCTCCCCTCTGCTCACAGCTTCCTCGCACTGAGCAGCTCCCCCACCAGCACACAGGGAACAGAAGGAGGTCAGATTAAATGGCTTTATAATCTGTCTAGACTTGGACTATTCGATACAATAGCCACTCATATACGTGGTTATTTGAATTAAAATTAACCACATTAAAAATCCACTTCCTCAGTTGTCCTGGCCACAATTTCAAGGCTCAATAGCCACACATCGCCAGTGGCCACCAGCTGGGCATTCCCATCGGGGTGGAGCATTCTGATGGGCAGTGCTGAGTTGCACTTCTTGATAAAAATTTAACAGGCAGAGACTGAGGCTGAGAGGAGCACACAGACTCCTGCCATGTGGCCTGCAAAAAGAAGCCACCTCAAGGAGGCCTAGTTCTACATCCTTGAGGGGTGAGGACAGAGCTTCAATCCTTGAAGAAGGTCTCAGGCTGAATGTCCACCTCTCCAGCCCTTCCTGGTCCTGCCTGTGCTTGGATCGGCACAAGCTGTGGACACTTCCTTCTCTAACAGACATGTGCCGTGTCATCTTGCCACCCTGAAAACACAAACCCTCCTCAGGTGCTATGCAGTTCTGGGGCTCCTGGTACTGGCCAGTGAATTAATAAATTGCACATGGATCTGACAAAAATGAGGACAGATCCACATGTCGTAGCACAGACCCTAGGCACTCACACTTAGCTTCTGATGAGTCCAGCTCTCTGAGAGTACCTGACAGGTGGTCACATGTCATTCTGCTAAGGCTGGGATTTGTATTTACACACTTCCAAGATGCGTCAAGTGCAGGCCTGCCCGGCACCTGTGCCTTGTGGGGTTTGGGGTTCTCATTTAATAACTAGCATCTTTCAATTCACACCACACTAACAGGTGGGCACTCTGAGCCCCAGTTTCCAGAACGGGGAGGCTGAGGTTTGGTTCGATTCATTGCCCCACAGGCTATGCTGTGGACCATCAGCACCAGCACCACCTAAGAGCTTCTGAGAAATGCAGATTCTTGGGGGCCACCCCAAGTCCTGGCTCAGAATCTATATTTTAACAAGATTCTCAGAGGCTCCTCATGCACATCAGAGCTTAATGAGCACCATTATGGGATATTCACGTATCTGAGAAGTTCTTGCACGAGTTCTCAGTGAATGTTGAAAGTCTGTTTTACATACACACAAAAAAACAGGCAGACTCAAATAAGTATCCTTTTCTTAATAACTACAAAGGCTTAACTGGGTATGCAGGAATGGGGGTTATTCTATTCTTCAAATTTACTATCTGCCTCATGCATACTGAAAGCTTGGTCAGTCTATCCTATGGCCAGTGACCCCTCAAACCTTGGCCTGTGTGAACTAGAGAAACCAGGGTCCAGCTTCAGCTGTTCCCTCCCTCACATCCCCAAATTCCAAAGCTTCAGCTCTTCTCCTCTGCAAAGCCTCTTTCTTTAGTTACACAACTGCTCTGCCCTTCCTGGACTCTAGATGTTTCTAAAGTAAACATAGACTCTTCTGAGTTTCTAAACGATTTGGAGTGAGTATCCTAAAAACTAGGTAGTGACAAGTTGGCTGGGAATTTCTGCTCCTGGTGCAGGGCAGATGAAAGGGCAGTTCAGGGGAGGACTGACCCTAGGAGGGCCCCCAGGGGACAGGGGTCTAGGGAAAAGGCCTTCTCCAAACCTTTAACAACTCTGTGCAAAAGGGCTCTCTGAAAAGAAAGAGAACAGGATGGTGGCAGGAAAGCCAGAGACGAAGGCAGGAGAAAGAAAGAGGCGTGGGAAGCTCTGAAAAGTCAGGACGATTAGTGAAAGGGCAAAAGGAACTTAATCAAGAGGAACAGACGACCCTAAGCTGGCAGATAAGATAAATTCTGAGTTGGATCCAAGGGAGGACATGAAACTCAGATGAAGGTGGTGGGTGGGAACTGTCTGGAGAGCAGCAGCAGCCTGAGTCGGAAGGTGGGGGACCTCATCGTAGGTGCAGGGCCCAGGCACACCCACAGCTGCAATGTGGGGAGCCTCAGTCTGCAGGCCTGGCTCTGCCCTGGCTCCACTGCATCCACAAAAAGCTTCCAGCTGTTTCCAGGCCTCAGCACTCACATCACCCAAGGATCCAGCACACAGTTTCTATGGTAGCCTTTGTACACAGGGCTGCCTGGGCTGCAGCCCCCAGAAGCACCTAGCAGGACACTAGACAGACACCTGTCCTCTTTGCCTCTGTGACCCTACTGATGGGCACAGGGCTGGATTCTGGTGGTTCACAGAACGTGTTGTACTGAGTTGAACATACTCCGTAGGGTCCCTCCTGATACTAAGATGTGTGCACCCCCACAACCCCTCCTAGTCTCCCAGGAAGCCCTCCCTACCGCACTGGCACCCCAGCTAGAGGATCAGCTGAGCAGATCAGGGGAGCTTCCCTGTCCACCACCACCTCCTCCTCTGCCACAGGACGAGCCAGCCCAAAGGAGCAGCCCAGCTGGGGGGTCGGGGGGTTGTTTGGCCACTGATCTTAGGTGATGCCACTTTCCTTCTATTGGCCTTAGGGTCTACATCAGCAAAGTGAGGTAACAATTCCCTGCTGCTGACCCCTACCAGAAACTATGAAGATCGAGTGCTCCCAGTTGGGAGGAAGTACTTTGAGAGTGAAAGATGAAACTTGTGGGAACCAGAAGCCTCTGCCTGGGGGGACAGCCCCTGGGCTGAAAGCCTCCTCTGAGGCTGCACTCTGCCTAGCCACAGCAGAGCCTGTCTTCAGAGGGGTGTAGTGTTCTGCCTATGGGGCCGGGGAGAAACGGATGGGGTGCAGATGGGCTGTCCCTCTCCAACTCCAGACCCAGCATGCACCACCCTCTTGGTGGTGAGGAGGCCACTGGGGACAAGGCCAGTTCACTCCGGGGCGTGGGCAGAGGCTCTCCCTGCACAGCCAGGGTCTAGTCTGGAAACCTTGCCGCTCCCCTTTCAGAGCTACTTGGGTGCTCATACAAGGAGATTCTGGTCCCCAGGCAAAGGCAGGCTACTCTTGGCCTTGGGTGAATGCCAACCTCAGACCAGAACCCTAACCCCTGCCCCAGACCAAGCTGACCCTGAAAATGTGCTAAGCGAACTCAGCCCTGCCTCCAACTCTGCCCACTGCCCAAGTCCTGACCCACCCACTCATTCTGCCAGGAGTACCAGGCTGGAAATTGTAGGCGGCTCAGAGCCACCATCTACCTGTGGGGGCTCAAGACCCCTACAGGTCCTTCTGAGGCAGGGTCAGGAGCGCCGTCTTGGTCTACGAGGACAAACCCTTATCATCTGAGTAACTGGAACCAACCTACAGGAAAGGGAGTGAATGTTGGTCTGAGGGCACAGGCAGGGGATCCTCTCGGGCTTTCTTGGGGGCTCCCAGGCTTAAAACTGTTCTGGAAACAGAGGAAAAAATCAACAGCTGTTGTGGACAAATCTGAAGGGGCTCCTCAGCCCCACACAGAACTCTGTTGCCCGAGGCAATTCAGGCATAGCTTTAAAATCTCCCTCTCCCAACACACCTGTCCCCTCCACCACCCCACTGCCAAACATCTCCCCTCCTCCCGGCACAGGCACCTCCCAGTGCAAAGCCAATTCCTGTTCCAAGCACTCTGGGGTGGGGGCACTTTTACACAAGGCTGGCACCCACCAGGGGCCTCTTCCAGAAAGCCTATGTTGCACACATGTTTAACACTGTCTTCCCTTCTGTAAATCCCTGAAGGTAGGAAAACTGGAGTAGTCGAGAGTGGAGTGAAGGGCCAGCCTGCACTAGAGCCATGGCTTTACTCCTCCCCACCAGATCCATGGCACTGGTAACTAGCTCTCTTGGCTGGAAAATGAGGGTTCCAGCTAGCAATTGCTTACCTATCCCACCAGGTTCACTGGGTGTTTTTGAGCATCAAATGTGCATGGACTGAGTTATAAGTGTTTTTAAGTATTCTGCAGAGCCTATCAGCATCGTCAGTTGGACCACCACACACACACTCATCAACAGAGTCTCCTTGACCCTGGAAGAATTCGGAAATGTTGCCAAATTGCCATGGGATCCAGCTGACCCCTTGTCCTGTACCAGAACTCCCACTTGGCTTGCAGACCTCATCCACCTGCATTCTTATTCTTAGGGTTTCAGGATCAAGAGATGTTTGGTTTTCTCTAAAACAAGGATTTGCTGAGATTGCAAGGGATGTTTCCCTAGAAGTAAGCCAACTAGCTGGTTCTTTACATGTCCTGGATGAATGTGGTACTTAAACTTATAGACCATGTCCTAATTCCCAGGGGTTCTTATCTGTCACTAGGAAGGCCTGACAGGGTAGGCAACTCCTGCTCTGTGATGAATGTGAAACCCCAGCCCAGCCCCTGGTTCCGTGCCCCTAGACCCTGAGGGTTCTTGCTGCCTGGGTCAGAACGTCTGGGCTGCCAAAGTATGTTCTGGCTTGAGCAGGGTTCAGGGTCCTTATTTAGGCTGAGGCTGACCCCTATAAGTGTCCCTGCACAAGCAGAGTGAGAGGAAGCTGAGAGGACCCCCAGAGAAGAAGTTCTAGGGGCCCTCAGAAGAAGAAACAGATCCTACCAGGAAGAGAGGGAAATGTCTACTAGAACTCAAGTGAAAGAGGAGGTGACTCAGCTACCTGCCAGCTTCAAATATAGGAGGTAATGCTTAGGGTTGGAGCCAGTCCACAATCAAGCAGGGGAAACTGAGACCAGACACAAGGACACAGTTTCTGACAACAGACAGGAAGGTGAGAGGAGCATCAGGGCCCTATTTGTGAATCCTTGCAATGAAGGCAGGAATGACCTCTCTAGGGCAGGTTAGGTAAGAGCAGAGGCTTGGCCACACTGGCCCCCCAGTACAGGGCATCTGGCTCTTTATGACTTACGTCAGTGAATGATTTTCTGCTGCATAGTATACATGCACAAGCAGGGGTTGGTAAAAACTTGTAAAAACATGAAAACATAAAAGACAGTAAGTGGATAGCAAAAAAAAAAAAAAGCATTTGTTCCAATGTAATGTAATCACTGTATAGGCAGAGAAAACATGGCCCTGTGCCAACCCCCAACCCAGGGGAAGGGTTTCCACAAGGGGAGGGACCCAGGCTGAAGAGACAGACCAAGAATAAGGTCCACCTTCTGGGGAAGCACAAAGGAGCCTTAGGAATAGAGCTGGGATTTGGGCTCTGAAGTTTCTGACTCTCCCTCTCTCTGGGAGAATGGCTGGTGGGGGTTGAGGGAGGCTGTCTCTCTCATTGTCCACTGAGCAATGATCTGGTTGTGAGTCCTGGGATGGGGTCTCTGAAGAAGCAGGACCATGCACCCAGTGATGCAGTGAAGGCACCTTGGCTCCTTCTAACCTGCTTTCTTGTGGAGGAACTGAGGAAACAACACATGTGGCTTGTCAACAGACAGAATCCAGGACTGTCCTCAGAATCAGATAGTGCCCGTTGGCCCCTTCAGCCAACCACAGGGACTACTGACCTTCCTCCTAGCCTCAGAAATGTCCCCACACCCCTCGCACACAGCTGGTCATGCATTCATGAGGCCAGAAGGGGGAGATGGAAGGTACTCTGTCTGATTTCAGAATGGGACAGGTCTGGGACAGAGGTGGGTCAGGGCAGGCAGAAATAAGCTGTTTGCAACATGATTTCAAAAAATCCTTCTCAGAAAGCAAATGGCCATGGAAGTGGAGAAAGCCCTGTGGTCAATGGTAAGAAGTTGCCCTCCAACCAACAGCCCTAAATAAATCATCCATTCTTCTACTTGGGAAGGAGGGAATTATGGCAGTAGGACCACATGCAGAGGGTGAGCGGCCCTTTTATTTTATTTAGAGAATAAAAGGAAGTCCCCTTTCAACACCTGGACCCATGAGAATGTCAACCTGACTTGCTGGTGGAGACTGAGTGACTTCCAGAGTCACTGGGGCCAGGGGTGGGGATAGCAGGTGATGGAGTATCCAGTAATGTTCACAAACTTCTCACAGAACCAGGATCCCTAAAGGAAACCCAACTTCTAACCTGAACCAAGACCCTAATCACCATAGGGAATCTGGCGTTTTCCTTCCTGTTTTTCCTGGTGTCACACAGGCCCCATCAGCCTCTCTCTCCCTTCTCCATCTTTGTGACGACCATGCAGATGAGAAGCTCCTGGGTTGACTGAAGGCTGAAGGGGCAGCTATGTTTTAAAGGCACTATAATCAGAAAGAAAACTTGCAAATACCCATGCTAGGTCACCCTCTCAGAAAAGCCCAGGCTTTCTCTTGCCTATGACCTGAATGGAGGACTTGCATGGCTGTTAGAAATGGCTATGACATCCACACAATGGTACTTACAAGTAAATGCTGGACTCATTGCCACCCATGTCCGGAGACTGAAGTTTCTGCACAAGGATGATGATGATGCCGATGAAAAGCATGAAGTTAACCTGAGGACCAAAGAAAAAACAGGTAGACATGTGACTCTACATGAAGATGTGTATACCCCTGCCTCTGCATAAACTATTAGTCCCCCAACAGCACCTTCCCTCTTTCCAAACAAGTTCCCATCTAGACTTCTAATCCAAGATGGCAACATGAGCATGCTCATTTAGCTCCCCAACCCCTCACAGTACCATTGAAATGAAGCAAGAGATAGAAGAAAAAGAATCTCATGTTACTGGGTAACAGGCAAGAGTAACATGAGTGAGCCAAAAAAGTGAGCAATTTCTGGAAGCGGAAGAGAAATAAAAATAGGATGGAAGAGCTACAACCCAAAAGAGGCAGAGATGAGACTATTACAGAGGTGAGAATTGTTCCCTGGAGAAGTTCCAAGTTCAGAGTCACTGAATATGGGGAACGGGCATGGATAGCCATAAGCATTATTAATTAAAAGACTGCCTGAGAGTAGCAGCGCCAGCATTTGCCTTCAGAAAAGGCTCAGAGACAAAAGCTTTCTACACAAAGTGGGAAGCTGTGTGAATGGTAAGAAAGGAGGATGGGGGAAGAAGTAAACAGAAACAAAGCACGGGGAGAGGACACATCCCAACATCCCTGAGAGAAAGCAGCCCTCAGAGAACGAAATAATAAATACTGGAAAAGAAGCATTCACATCAAAAGCTAGGGAAAGTATCACAAATTGAACTTATGTGGAAAAGCTAAGTTGTGCAAGAGCCTCAAAAAAAAATTAAAATGTAGTCAAAGATTAAAAGGCATCAGTCCCAGATAATTTAGGAACCAATTTCAGAATGGCATTAAGAAAGGTGAAATTTACATGATATTTAATTATTTCAAAGAAAATAAAAAGAAAACCTTGAAGATAATCTATGATGCTAAAAAAATTCCTCTACAAAAACCAGACAAAAACAGAAAAACACACAGACATATGTAAGACCTTAGAATTTATGAATAATAATACAAAACCTTTATACAAAATATGACCACATAAAATTGAGAAGAATATTAAAATAATAGCAGATCATGGTCATGAAAGTTTGATCCCAGAAGTGCAAAAAGAAATCTATTAATATTTGTTAAAGGCTTCCATTAGTCCCCATAAGATTGGCAAATAGCATCTTAGCAGGGTACTGGGGAAACTTATTAAATGTAGAGTATCAATGTCTTTATATAGTGATCAAGAAAATGCCATGAAGGCTATCTGTAACAGTACGATGAAAACATTTCTGAATGTATATGAATCATGCCCTATGATCGCACCAATGTACAGAATTATGATTCAATAAAATTATAAAAAAAAAAAAAGAATATAATTCTATTTACAATAGCATCAAAAATGATAAAATACTTAGAATAAACTTAACCAAAGAACTGCAAGACTTGTATATAAAAAACTACAGAACTCAGTTGGAATAAATAAAAGGATATCAAATAAATGGGAAGATATCCCATATTATGAACCAGAAGACTTAAGATTGTTAAGATAATAATAATCACCAAGTTGATTTGAAGATTCCATATTATTTCTGTAAAGAAAATACCAGCTACCTTTTTAGGTAGAAATTGTCAATCTGACCCTAAAATTCATATGAAAATTTGAAGGGCCTGGAGTAGTCAAAACAATCTTAAAGAAGAAAAACAAACATGAAAGGCTTATATTGTCTTGTGTAAAATTTATAAAAGACCACAGTATACAGTGTGATAACTAGCATATGGATAGACATATAAGTCTGTGGAATAGAAATGAGAGAGCTTAGAAGTAAACTTCTTACAGTCAAATGATTTTCTACAAGACTCCCCAACTCAACAGGGAACAAATAGTACCATGACAACTAAATACCCACATGTAAAAGGGTTGGACCTCCTACCTTACACCATGGGCAAAAATTAACTCAAATAGATGTACACAATTTTGTAAAAGCTAAAACAATAAAACTCTTAGAAGTAAACACAGGAGGAAATCTTGCAATCGTTTTCTAGAATGACACCAAACACGATCAAAAAGAGGAAAGTAGATATATTAGATTTCAGCAAAATTTAAAACTGAGTTTCAAATGACAATATCAAGATAATAAAAAGACAATCCACAAAATGGGAGAAAACATTTGAATATCACATATGTGGTGGATGAGTTGTCTAGAATATGGAAAGCATTTTTAGAACTCAGCAATAAAAAGGTAAATAGCCCAACTAAAAAATGGGCTAAGAATTTGAAAAATTTCTTCAAATAGGTCACACAAATGATTGATAAGTCCATGAAAAGATGCTCATCACTATTAATAAATAGGGAAATGAAAATCAAAAGCACAATCAGAAACCACTATCCTTGCTAAAATTTTAAAAGGACAGATAATGACAAATGTTGGCAAGGAAGAGAATTATAAACTTGGAATTCATTGTTGGTAGGATTGTAAAATAATTTAGCTGCTTTGAAAAACCATTGTCAAGACCTTAAAATGTTAAATAGAAAGCCACATATGACCCAGCAATTCCACCTTAGGTGTATTCCCAAGAGAAATAAAAACGTATGTCTACACAAAAACTTAAATGTGAACGTTCATAGTAGTGGTATTCACAAGAGCCAAAATGTGTAGAAAAATATCTGTCGGCTCGGCGCCTGTGCCTCAATGGGCTAAGGCGTCAGCCATGTACACCTGAGCTGGCGGATTCGAATCCAGCCAGGACCCACCAAACAACAATGGTGGCTGCAGCCAAAAAAAAAAAAGAAAAATATCTGTCAAGTGGTGAATAAATAAAGAAAATGTGTTGTACTCACACAATAGAATAATATTCATCAATAAAAGAAATAAAGCACTGATAATATGTTATAACATCAATGACTCTGAAAAACATGATAATAAATGAATGAAGTTAGTCACCAAAAAACACGTATTGATTGACCCCATTTATATAATTGTCCAGAATAAGCACTGTGATAGGAAGTAAATTAGTGATTGTCATAGTCTGGGGGAGGAAACATCCAAAATAAAGAAATGAGTGATAATGAATATTTAGAAGATAGTAATGAAAATCTCCTAATATGAGGGGTATTGCTCACACAGTGAATACACTAAAAACCACTGAGTTATACATATTGAAAGGGTGAATTTTATGGTATACGTATCTTTAAAAAGTTGTTATAAAAATGAATAAATGAATGAAGAAAAACACATAGGAGAGGAAGATAAAACCAGTTTTAAGAGCTAGAAAGCAGATGAAAGTGCGTAGCTGACTTCTTAAAGGAAGTGGAATTGGAAAACAACAGAAATGAGAACCAGCCCTATTCATAACTCAGAATCATCAAAAGATACAGGAATCCTCAGTAGCAAGGCCTTTGGAATTGAAAGTAAAAGGGGTCTTGAAAATACCAAGATTAGATATGAGCTGTTCAAGAAATAGTTAAACCCTAGATTCTCTTAAGCCCGCAATATTGAGTAGCTGTCTTTTTTGTCTACCCAGCAAAGTAATGAAAGTGTGTTCACAGGATCTGTGAAAACAGAGAATCTAGTGATCTTCTATTGATGCTATGTCTACCATATTATAGTCATAGTTGAACTGAATGCCAACATTTCTCAGCTCTTCTTGATTGGTTTCCCAGATCATTGATTGCCTGGTTGTCATTCTAGGCAAGAGATTAGAAGACTATTTGCTGAGGACTCTGATTAGTCTAAGAAATAATATCTAAATATTTCAATATTAGGTAGGGTTCCTCTCAAAATTGTCTATCATAGATCAATCTACAGTTAAGTATAAACTCCACAAACTTCTTCCACATACTCAGAACATCTTTTTTTACTTTTCCCCCTCCCTTCCTCCCTCTTTCTTTCTTTCTTTCTTTTTTTCAGAGACTCACTCTGTTGTCCTGGGTAGAGTGCCATGGTGTCATAACTCATTTCAACCTCAAACTCTTGGGCGTAAGCAATTCTCTTGTCTCAGCCTTCTAAGTTGCTGGAACTATGGCACTCAGCTAGATTTTTTTTTTTGGTTGAGATAGGGGTCTCACTCTTGCTCAGGCTTGTCTCAAACTCCTGAGTTCAAGTGATTCACTTGCCTCAGGCTCCCAGAGTGCTAGGATTACTGGCGTGAGCCACTGCACCTGGCCACACCCAATCAGAACTTTTAGTGAGAGTTTAGTCTTTAATTCTTAATCATAAGCATATAACTAAGGATTTCCAGGTGTCTAAGATAGCTTCTAACACAAAAGATAAAAAACCACAATAAGCAAATGTAAAAAAAAAAAAATCAATGATGATGAAATAGAAAATATGTGGAGAAAAGAAAACTTCACAGATACACACACAAGCATGTGCATGCATACACACAAACTGTCATTGATATCTTGAAAGAGAGAAGAGAAAGCAGTGGAACCATAACGCAAGCATAAGATGCTGTGGGAGAAAAAGTATTGTGAGAAGGTAAACCTCGTACATGTTAAATATATGAAAATATAAATGAATTCAATAAAAGTATTGAAAGATTAACTGAGATAGTCTTCCAGAAATTAAAACTAAAAAGAAAAAAAGTAAAGAAATGAAAAACAAGAGAGGAAATTAGAGAACCAGTTCATGGGTACCACTATTGAAATTATAGAATTTCCAGAAAGAGAAAAAAGGAGAAAATCAGTGTTAATAACTAGTAACAAATAATTTAAAACCAAAAAACATAAGTTTCTTATTGAAATGGACCCTGGAAGAAAATAAACCCACACATATTATTATAAAATTTTTAGAACAGTGAGGACAAAAAGAAAATCTATAAGCTTCTAGAAACAGAGAACAACACAATAGATTCACCAGATTCACCATAACTTTAGACTTCTCAACAGCACAACATTGGAAGCAAGAAGACAATGGAGCAAAGCCTTCCAAATTCTGAAGGAAATAATCTTGGATCTAGAATTTGATGCTGAGACCAACTTTGGTCTCCACCAAGTGGATTAAACCTTTTCAGATTTATAAGCTTTCAAAAAACTTACTTCTTACATTTCCTAGGAAGCTACTAAGACCGTCTTCCATCAAAATGAGGACATCAATCAAGGGAGGAAAACCTCAAAGCAAAAAAATGAGATACCCAACAAGAATCCAACCCAAATTGATCCAATCCAAAATTAGTTTTGCTAAGATACCTAGAATGGCAACTGTGCAGCAAAAATTAAGAATGACTGCATTGAATGTAGGAAAGACATACTAAACGCAGAGCTTTGCTTTCTGATTCCATATCCTTTGAATCTAATAAAATTGTTGGAAGATGATTTAAAAAAATTATCCAAGACAGAGGAATATAGGAACTCTAGAAAAAAAGAGAATGTAACCCAAGGAAAAGGGAAAGGGAAAGTCAAGGATGACAGTTTTATAGCAGACTTGGACATATCCTGTCCAGAAAGAAAAGGAATATAAATGATGGGCAGAGTAGATGACAAAAGTAAATTAAAATTATTACATTTACTTGCTTACCTAATGAAAAAAAAAACCTTATGAAAAAATAGTGAAAAGATTTTAGAAGGTATAGAAAGAGTTTCTAAGATGCACAAAGGAAAATAGTCAAAGAGAAAAACATTCTTTGCTGAAATACCTTGGTTCATATCTTTTTTAGACATCTCCATGAAAATTATCAATTTTCTCTTTAATTTTACTGATACAAACCCCAGTTGATATATAAGTTGATACTGATATTTGAAATAACAATCTGATGGATATAGGATTTCTTTTTTTCATTTAAGCTCAAACTCCTTCTCTATATTACATCAGATCAATAGCAATGTATGGTACTGGACTACTTATTTTTGCAGAATTTTGTCTCAGTGTCCTTGATTTTATTTAAGTCATTGACCGTTCTGAGCCTTTCCTCTCTGTCTTTCTGTCTTGTTTGGACCACTGCACTATGAAGGGCTTGGCTTTATTGACTTTTTATCATAGGCAGAAATATAGTCCCCAAGAAATATTTGTTAATCTTATGTACCAAAGCAACAAACACTTATGTGGCTTCTAGTAGGTGTCAGATCTTACAAGCAGGATTATCAGGATATGCATGTTAGGATCTTTGGACTCCTAGGAAATCATAGTTTGTTCATTTTGTTATTAATAGACAGCAAATACTGGCTTTTTAAAATAGTCATATTTCTCAGGAGGAAAGAATTTATACCAGTAATTTACCTATTAAAACAGTAGGAAGAATACTTCTCCATTCTTGAGATGCTCAAGTTTGATATGAGGACAATTAATGACAAATATTGACACGGTGGGGGTGAAGGAAAGGGAGAGCAGAGAGAGGAAGAATGAGAGTGGGGTGGGGAAAGGAAGAGCAGAGAGAGGGAAGGAGTAAGGGGGGTGGGGTCTTGGGGTCTTGGTGTGTGCCACACCTTTTGGGGGCAAAACACGATTGTAAGAGGGTCTTTTCCTAACAAATGCAACCAGTGTAACATAGTTTCTTGTACCCTCGATGAATCCCCAACAATTAAAAAAAAAAAAAAGAAATACATTTTACATTGTGATCTCATGCACACCTACATACCCATGCTAAACTGAAACAGTTTTCTTTCCATTTGTGATACACTCTATTTTCTCTTCTATTCTTTTATTTTATTACAAAATTGGCAATTACATTTATTTCACATCTACTAAAGGATCAGCTGTACCTCGAAAAGCCTTGATTTAATGATTTCTGTTGTTCCTTTTGTCTTAAATGATTTTTATTTGCTAGTGAATGATACAACTATTACTAAGCAGAAGAGGTCGATTTCAGACTAGCAGAACTCATATTCTAAATGTATCACGTACTAATTGTGTGACCTTAGAAAAGCTTTTTAACCTTCATTGTGCCTAGTTTCCTCATCCATAAAGCAGGAAAAATAAGAAATCCTACCTGATAGAGTTATTGAGTGGAATACTCCAAGACATTTAAAGTGTTTAGAATGTACAAGGAATTCAATAAATACTATATGGTATTATTGCTATTCTTTCCTCCTAAAAAGGATCTAGACAGAAAGCTAGATGAACAGAAATGAATAAAAATAACAAAAATTCATAAAATTAAATGTTAGAACTTAGCAGCTGCTTCATACCTCCATCCCCTAGAAGATTAGTAGTTTTGTTGAACACATATAAATGAACATAATTCACATTACTTTGTCAAAGAGAACCCCAAGTTAACATGTACCTCATTGCAAAACAACAAAATTATACCATATGAAATGGTGCTAGATCCCTGTATAAATGGGATCTTATATGTATCAGAATTAGTTTATAAATATATTGCTAGACATAGCAAAATAATGGCTCCATTTTCATTGGTTAATAATAATGTTTTCTAAACTATTAGTGTGGTTATTATGTGAATTTGATCCTTATTAAATAATCTCTATTTTTTACCCAAACATTATCATCTATAACTAGATATCATCTTGTTATTATGAAGTAATGCTTTATAATTTTTAAAGTAATAATTCTAAAGAAAAATACCAGGAAGTATTTTAGGAAGTATATACCTAAATTAATGCTTCCCTCAAGTGGTCATCTTGAAAGATTATACCTATATTCTAACATCTTCTACAACTAGCCAAACAGGAAAACCACTTCTTCATGCTTTAGTAAATTCTTATTTGGGCCCCTGAAAACTTGCCTCATGCACACAAATCATTCGCTGCACTCTTTTTGATCTAGCCAAGGTGATATTCATGTCTATAAGAGCAATAACAACTTTGATAATATACTCCTACTTAGCTGAACTGGGAGTATTCTATAGTTAAAATCATTCTTTCAAAGACAGCAAGGATAGGATTTAATAAGAATAACTGATCTTTATTGAGAGCTCAAAGAGTTCATTCATTAATCTTAATTTAGATTTTGTCCTACATACACATATACTTTCTATTTTTTAATTTTTTTAATTTTTAATTTTTTAAAGTTTCAGAATATTAAGGGATATTCATGTTTTGTTCACATACTTTGTTTTTGTACAGATTGAGTAAAAGTTTTAAGTATGTCCTTCCTTCAGAGAATGTGGACTGTACCTAGTAGGTGTGAATTCACTTTTCTATTTTTAGATGAAAAATAACTACTATTTATTGAGCACCTACTAGGTGCCAAGTGTTATTTTAAAGACTTTCCATGTATTACATCAACTAATCTTCACAGCAACCCTGTAAACAACACAATATTATTTTCAAGAGGGGAGAAATTAACAGACTTGCTAATAGACACAGCTAGAAATCAACAGAACCACAATGTAAACATAAGTCTGATGATAAAACCCATCTGATGCTAAACCCATCTACGTTCTATTATACATTTTTACTTTTCTGCTTTAGATGGGAAAGAGCTAAATATTCTACATCACAATCAATCTCAGTACTTATTTACTAATCTACTATGTACAGTTTGGAATAACTTCTATATATCTTTGCTAAGAAAAAATAATTGAAAACATGTTTGCCAAAAGTTTACAATTCCAGAGTTTTTTTAATAGGGGAGGAGTGTAGGAGTTATGTGTCGTTTTAGGGCATCAATGACAATAGCACCATTAACAACACTAATAGCAGGTGCCTTTGATTAACAAACAGCCTCTGTGAACTTTAGTACATTATTTTTATTTGTTACGGAAAGTTTTGGCAGCAGTGAAATCTTAGTCTTGAGAAGAACTTCTGTGTGTATTCGAGGTAATGCTTAAGAAATATCTGCAGCTATAAATAATTACTGATGAAATATTTATAATTTTATAAACATTTCTTGTTTTTAAAACTTCTTATGACTTTAATATGCATACCAACCTAAAATTTCTTAGAAAAATTTCATAACTATTAGTCCTTATTACAATATGGATTAAAAAGCAGGATATTTGTATTTCATCCTACAAACTTATCTTTCAAAAGCCATGGTGGGGTCTCATTAACCCTTAATGGGCTTTTGTTCTAGAGAGAATTCTGAAACTGTGAGAAGCCGCTCCAGGTACTGTACTTAACATTCTCTTCCTCCCTCTTTCCAATGTCTGGTCTAAATAGACAGAATTATTTAGGGTATGGTGTTCATATCCTTTCCAATTAAAGATAATTGCAGAAAGAAATGTTTCATTTGCATAGAATTTCGATCGGGAGCTTTTGTGCCTGGATTCAGTACGCATCTGTCAAGGCCATATTTCACTCAACCATTTCCTCTCACCACAGACTAGTTCTGAAACAAATGCATTATTCACAAGCATGCAAATCTCTGCCAAACCCTTCTTATGTTTTTATGAACTAAGAGTTTCTCAATTTAGCTCACAAATCTCAGTTTTTTCCCCAGGCCTAGTGCCTCAGGATCGTCAGCTCAGCTACTTACACCATCTAGTGGCCAGAGATAGAAATGAACAGATTTTACAATTCTGAAGATCACTGACTTTCCAAAATCGCAAGAATCAGCCTAGTTTTCTAATTTGTGGTATTCCTAAAAGCACTCTGCCAAGAAAGGAAAAGATAAACAATTTTTTTTTTTAGTTGATGGTTGGGACCTTATGTACTATGGGTTCAAATGTAACTCATAAAGCATTTCTTTTTTCTTTTCTTTTTAAAAAAATCAATCAAACTTTTTTTTTTTTGCAGTTTTTGGCTGGGGCTGGGTTTGAACCCGCCACTTCTGGCATATGGGGCTGGCACCCTACACCTTTGAGCCACAGGTGCCGCCCAATAAGCAGGGTGGTGCCTATGGCTCAAAGGAATGGGGTGCTGCCCCATTTGACAGAGATGCTGGGTTCAAACCCAGCCTTGGCCAAAAACTGCAAAATAAATAAATAAATAAATAAAATAAAATAAAATAAAAAAAGATCAAATAACAAGTATTTCATGTACTCAGAACAAAATAAAAAAATAAAAACATAACAAAAAGCATGTACTGTTTGTTCAACATAATCTTAGACATGCTTCACATTGTTGTAGGGATAAGATATAATTCTATTGTGTCAGAAGTGTATACCTCAGTTAAGAAAATAGAAGCACTATTGGGGAGGCTGAGCAGGACAATCATTTGAGCCCAGGAGTTTGAGGTTGCTGTAAGCTAGGTTGACACCACTGCACTCTAGCCTGGAGCAACAGAGTGAGACTCTTTCAAAACACACGACCACACAACCACACACACACAAAAAATAGAACTACTGAGGGCTAAATGTTGTTGTAAATTTCCCACTGCTTCATGGTCTCCTCCACAGACCTCATTCTGCACAAAGACCCTAAAGAAGGTGTTGGCTGTTTCTGTGTTCCAGTCCTTAGTATTTCATCCCAATCCCTGAGCAATCCCATTCTTACTCACAGCTCAACTATGTTGAATACATCCATGTTTCTGCTTTTTAGATCAGATCTCTCTAAATTCTCAGATCTTTATTTCAAACTGCCTGTTGAACACTTCTACCTGGATGTAATGTAAATTTCTCAAACTCAATCCTTTGATGTTAAACTCAGAATCAATCTCTCCCCTACCCACCCTTGCCACTCTAAAACTTGTCCTTCCTCTGACATTCTTGATTTCATACATCCTCCACCCATGGTCAAATAAAAAATTACTATATTAACTTTTATTTCTCTCTCCCCTACCTTTCCATATTTACTAGGTCTTTAAGTCCTGGTGATATCTCTTTCTAAATGAGCTTTTTCACCCCCCATCTCCAACGTATCTGCTTTATTCCAGAACTTGTCAATGTCTGCTTTCTACCTGATGTCTTTGATTCTGATATCATCCTTTTCTGGTTATTCTTCCACTCTGCCACATGACATGAATAATGGTCTAATTTACAAATCAAGCCATGCTACTCTCCTTTTTAAATGTTGTAGTCATCCCTCATTACCTACAAGGTGAAGTCCAATCACCATTAAGGTCCTTCATTACCTGTTCCCACCCATCTCCTTTGCTTTATGGCATGTTTTGGGCCCACCTCACTCCCTTTTGCTTAATCCACATATTCTCTCCCTGTGTCCTACTCAACAACTTGCAATTACCAGACATTTTCCATATTGTAACATAACTGCTGGCATCTGGGAAAACCTTGACCTTCCCCTCTATCTCTTACTTCTTTCAAGTAAAAAATGATCTCTTCTATTAAATTTTCTCTGACCACATCCAACCACATCTATCCAGCCTCAGAGAAAATTAAAGCTTCTCTAGGTCTTAAGAGAACTTACCTTTTTTTTTTTTTGCTACTTTCTTTATTGCATACCACATGCTATATTGTATTTATTCATTTACAAACTTGTGAATTAACTAGAATATATAAGCAACTTAAAAATATGTTCTTCTTTGTATATTCAGGGAATAACATAAAGTCCAACATACAGTAGGAAATAATAAAATATTTTATTGAACAAATAAATGAATGAATCAGTCAATACATGTAAGAGATTTGAATATTAAATTTAACTGTGTCTCAGAAATGCTAGATGGTTTTTCCAAAGTTACCAAGACAGAAACTGGGGAGTCAAGATTCAAAGGTAGGTCTGTTTGGCTCCACAGCCCATGTTATTTTAAAAGTAACCACACTACTTACTGCTTAGAAGCAATAAAAACCTGGCTTGGGATGGTAGAGGGTGAGAACACAAAGACATTGAAAACAAAGATAGAAGAGATTAAGGTAAAAAAAAAAAAAAAAACTTCCAGAAAGAAATAATTCCAAAGTTCCCAGTGTAGAATATTAGAATAATATGATACTTATCCTAATAGCAAAACATTAATAGTACTAAGTATAATAAGCTGCCATTTTATAAATCTTTTTTATGTGTCAAGCTCTGAGCTAAGAGCTAATATAAATCATTCTCCCTTAACTTTTAAAAAACACTTAAATAGATGCCCTTATTTACAAATAAAGAAATTGAGGAACTCAAAAGTTAAATAACTTCACATCATACAGATAGTAAACAGAGGACCTGGTATTTAAATTTGGTTGAGTTTGATTCCAGGCCCAGAACGAACCTTTGTATTGTACTTGTCTATTTCATAGTTCACATGTCTGTCACAGTATTCCCAAAGTCTGAGTGCTCAACTACAACATAATTTTGTTTAAAAGAAAACAAAATGACCAAATATGTTTCTAAAATACCTCATACTATCTTAGAGGTTTATATCACAAATTATCATCTAAAAAGCACTTAAAAAATCCTTCAATAAGTCAATGGATTTAGCTCCCAAAATATGTTTAAGCATTCATCTTTTTATCCTCCTTATAAAGCTGACAAAAATCCCACCAAATATACTTTGAGAAATGCTAGTGTAGTTACACTGGGGATTCTAATAAGGGGATAAAAAGAAAAACAAAACAAAATATAAATAAAGATGTGGTCCAATTCTTAGGCACTTACATATTTATTAAGAGCAAGAAAAATGGCATATCTAGAAGACAGACATTATACAGAAGGCTCCTTGATTTGTAGGTTTGGTTTCCCTGGTTTTAGTTACTTGAGGTCAACTACGGTTGGAAAATAGGTGAGTACTGTCTAGGATATTTTGAGAAAAAGCACATTCATGTAATGTTTAGTATAGAATATTGTTATTAGTTATTGTCGTCGATCTCTTACTATGCCTAATTTATAAGTTAAGCTATACGATGTATATGTACAGAAAAAATATAGTATATGTATAGAGTTTAGTTTGGTACTTCCACCATTTCAGGCATCCACTGTGGGTCTTGGAACATACACCCCACAGAGAAAGGGGGACTAACATATATTATTTAAAACAATAGAATAGGCATATTTAAAAATGCTAACTAGTGGGACACATTAACTCCATGTGCTACAGAATATTAAGACCAGCTGGAGAAGGACTAGAATTAATATAAAAGACTTCATGTAGGAAGAGGATTTATTATATTTATGGAGTTGGTTAAAATTTACTTTCCTATGCTCAGGCTCTGGCAACTCCAGTAAGAAAATACTGGAACAAATACACATTGTAATCCTTCTGTCTGTAGTTCTACATATTGGCTTCCTCATGCCTGAGCTCTCCTCCCATAATTTACCAAGCTTGTACTGCCTACACATTTTGCAGTGTTTTCCTATATACTCAATAAATGCCTACTTGCCCACTTGGGTATACAAGTCTACCCCAGCACCACATATTCCCATTGTCCAGAACTATTTATTCTAGTCTTACTGAAAATTAGAAGACAATCATATTTATATGATTAAAGCAATTCACACCAATGTATGAAAAATAGCTATAATCTTCCTCATAAATAGGCATTGAACCTAAGAATCTAAGATAGCTTTAAATGTTTAAATGTATGACACACTGTCTCTATGTGCCCTCGGAAATGTTGCCAATTTTAATTCCAAGATGCTGTAGACTTTAGGACAAATTTAGATTTCAGATATATGTGATAAATTGTGAGGTTTAGAATTGATGAAATTCTATATCAATGATGCTTTGGTAAGGAATAACAGAAAAGCAGTTAACTCTCTCCCTTTCTCTTCTGGTCTCCATGTCTGTCTGTCTGTCTGTCTGTCTCTCTTCTACAAATATTCTGAAGAAGGTACTCTGCTAGGTGCCTGAATTCCCACAATATTTAATCTTAAGGAATCTTAATTCCAGTCACAGAGCAAGAATAAGCACCAAATAATTATAACTTAAGTCCTCCAGGAAAGTAGTATAGGTATTTAAAGTCACGTTTTACTGCTCTTTGCTTCCCTGTAACTTATTTCTCATAGTAGTCACTCAATTAATATTTATAGAACTGACAAACTAAATAGACCTAAACTGGAAATCCTAAAATGAAAAAAAAAAAATTCTTGTGCTTTTTTTATAAGTCAATTTTTTTTTTTGAAGACGTTAGGTAGCATCTGAAGAGAAAACATCTCCATCTTGAGCAAGAAAAGTAAATTCCCTTCAATTCACTACTAAATTGCATTTCTCCTTCAAACCCATACTTCACACTGGCCAAGTCACTGTAATGAAAACAGGCTATGGAAACCCATCCACACTCAGGCAGCTAGTGTGCACCATAGACAGACGAATTTTAGAACCAAGGCTTTAACTGATACACGATAATGGAAAAACATAATACTCAAACCTGTGACAACGAGATTACTCAGCTAATGATTCATTGCCCACTCAATATGACATTTAAATTGTCATCCAGAAATCTCATACTCTGTTTAAGCACACCATATGTAAATTTCTAATTAATATTAGAGAGCCACATTTTCTTCTCAGTAGGATTCTGGGTCATTAGCTGATTATTTGCCCCCTCTTCTCGTTTTAGGCTTGACCCAAGAACAGTAGATATTTCAGAGAAGGCAAAGCTTTGAAAACATGACAAGTCTAATCAAGAAGTTACACCTTCCTAGCATTCTCCTGATTCTAGCAGACTTCCTTTATGAGAAAGTAGTACACTAGATTTTAATCATGGCAGGTTTTTCAAACACTTGAACTGTAATAATATAATAACCTCTTAACAACTTGATTGGGAAATGTGTCCTGTTACTTTAAAAATACATGGGCTTTCCCCACATTCTTGTGCTGTAATTGGGTTAAGCAAGGGAGGGGAGGGGAGGGGGGAGGTTGGGTGGAGGGAGGGAAGTTGGTGGGTCCACACCTACGGTGCATCTTAGAAGGGTACAGGTGAAACTTACTAAATGCAGAATACAAATATCTTCATACAATAACTAAGAAAATGCCATGAGGTCTATGTTAAACAGTTTGATGAAAATATTTCAGATTGTACATGAAACCAGCACATTGTACCCCTTGATTGAACTAATGTACACAGCTATGATTCAATTAAACAAACAAACAAACAAACATGGGTTTGAACCTGATACTGCAGTTCTGTGCTTGTGCTTGCTCAGAATATCTTGTGAAAGCCTCATTCATGTCCCTTCCTTTTCAAACACATTCAGCAGCTTTAAGTAGGTAGTCTAAAATCATCCATAGCCATCACAAAATTGGCAAACCCCATATGACACAGCTTTTCTTTTTCTTTCCTAGAAAAATTGTACACATTTATCCTTATCTCTGTTAGTGATAGAGGAAACATCCACAGAATCTCTTCACTAAGACAGTCTAAAATCAGCTCTTGTTTAGGAAACAATACCTCTACAAGGTCGTAATGAAAATCTCCTGGCCCCTAAATGAAGAACCCTTCAGCCTAGATGTGAAGTTCTGGACGAATTTACCTTTCCTTCTTCTTTGTAATACCCTGGGGCCACATCACTGAACTGGTGGTTCCAAGTATAGAGTATAAATGTCTTAACACAATAATAAAGTAAAAGAGGTGAAGGCTATATTAACTAGTTTGATGTAAGCATTCCACATTGTATATAAAATCCGCACACTGTACCCCATAAATACATTAATGTATACATGATCTATGTATTTACAACTCAATTAAAAAAAAGATAAAACAGAGAAAAAAATCTCTCTCCTCAAGAAAAAGATAGAAAAACTATTTCAGCTTTGATGTTTCTTATCAGGGGCTTATTATTCATAGGGAGCTGCTTTAAAAACTGATGAGAGATGTCTTCAATAAAAGACTAAGAAATAAGTTAGAAGGGAGATAAATATAACAGAAAACCTAGGTTAAGATAATCCACTAAAGTTGAAGACATTTAATTCTGAAATTCCTGGAAGGCGAGGGAATGAAAAGTAGAAAATACGTCATCTGAGCTTTAGAAAAAACAGACTTTTCTCCCAACTCCAATAGACATTTTCCAAATGAGGCACAGAGTAATGTAGCAAACAGCAGTACCATCACCCAAACTGTAGAAATTCAGGCAATTATATTATTATGTATATGCTGAAGACTTTAATACATAAAATAAAGACCCCTGAGTACCTTCATTGCTTTGTTCATATTTTTTTTTACTGTAACTAGGCTTGCATCTCTAAATAATAACAACAGGACTAATGGCAAACTAGGACTCTCCCCATTCTACTATGAGTCCCAGAAATAACACAAGAAATTTTAATAACATCAAGCATAATCCTACCAAGATCATAAAAACTGGTAATTTAAAAAATTTAAATTAAATTACATCTCAGATATAATCATTAATTGACTTAAACATAGTACTAATACTCCCCATACTACCAATTTTAGTTGGAAATGTACAAAATACTAATCTTGGTTATTCTACTTAGCCAAAGCCCTTTTGGGAACTATGTTCTAGAATTGATTAAAGAAAAAAAATTGGGAAAGGTAGAAAGATAATTTGGGAGGAAGAAAAGGTAGAAAACCCTCATAGAGGTTTTTATAGGGATCTTTTCAACCACTTAAAAAAAATAAAACTAATACTTACATAATCTCAAAGCAAACCTGTCTCTCAATGCTGCCCTTTCTCAATTTATAATGGTCTACACAGAGAGTAGAGGATCAGTATTTGTTTGTAAAGATAAAAGGGTCCCTATAGAAAAAGGTATTCATCTGAACACAGGATTGAATCATGGATTCCTAGAGTTAGACAAGACCTTAGGGACAATTTTTTTCCTGTGGAAAGAAGTCCTTCTCCCTGTGGAAGAAGTCCTTTCTGCACAACTACTGCCAATCCTCATCCAGGCCTGGAAGATTTCTAGAAATAGGGAGCTCCAGTACCATGAGGTAGTCTCCATTTGGGGGGTCACTCTAACTGTCAAGAACTGTGTGTATTGATCCCAAAAACAAATCCCCATCCATTCACAATAGGGGTGCCTTTGCCCTCAGTATGCCACCAATGCTGTGTTTTCTACGTTACAGCTCTTGAGATAAAAAAGTAAGCCTCCTGTCCCCGAATCCTTATTCTTGTCTTCTCCAGGTTAAACATATCTATTTTCATTAGTTATCCAGTTATTTTCAAAGAAATTCTGGAAAGATGCACAATGTATCCCAGAGACATAATATTTATGCATTTTTTACATATTACATAGTGCTTATCTGAATTTGAAAATGGACTTAATGTTGGTAATTTTTAATAGTACACATAGCTACAGCTAATTCATTAGAATGTCATAGTATTTAAAATGTACAAAAAATTACAAATGTAATAACTATAATTTAACCTTTATTAAATGTTTGAAAAGTATAATAAGAATCCAGAGAGCAGGAAGCCCGGCTGGAAGATGGTGGCGGAGATGGTCTCGTAGCCCATCTCTCCCAGGTCAGCAGGTGAGAGGGTAGGAGCTCTGGATCTTTCCCCGTGTGAACTATTGGAGTGGACGGGCAGCTGGTGAGACACAGAGATCGGGAGGATTGGTGCATTTGAAATATAGTTCTTAAACGTGGAAACTGCTGCAGACCATTTCCCCCTGCCCGGTGGAGGGTCAGCCGACCCCTCCCACAGGGAGGACAGCAGGTCCCAACCCACAAGCTCTAATTGGAGAAAATTCCACTGAAGCGTGGAACTCAGAGTTTGATGATCAGAAAGGGGCGCTGCTGGGAAGCACGGAGACCTGGGCAGCCCTGGCATGAGCCGAGGGGTCCGGACTCTGCCAGACTAACACATTGGAATGTCCAAAATGGTGAGCGCCTTTTCCCCAGATCAATGAGAGAGAGAGAGAATGGGTGACCAGCCAGCGTTACACTAGGCAGGGACCATAGTGAAACCTGAGAGGGGCGGAAAAGACACTTTGAGCTGTGGAAGCTGTGGAAGTTTGAGGAGGGCCCCTGGGCACTTCAGCTGGAGAATAACTGAAGTTCAAGTTCCCACCAACAGCCGCGCAAAGCCCCCTCCCCTCCAGCCTTCACAGCAGCTGGGAGCGGCTGTGAGCTGTGGCCATAGCAACCACCACCCCAGGTGCTGCTGTAGTCGCTCCAAAACCGCCGCCCCACGAATAGAGATGACACCGCAGCAGCCATAGCAACCACCGCTCCGGGTGCTGCTGCAGTTGCTCCAAAGCTGCCCGCCCCGCGAATAGTGACACAATGCCACGGCCCCCGAGATCTGCAGCGACCACGAAGCCCCTCCCCTCCAGCCTACACGACCACTGGGAGCAGCTGTGACCAGTGGCCGGAGCTGCCACCGCAACCACCGCTGCTTGTGCTGCCACGGTCGCTCGGGCGCTCCGAAGCCGCTGCTACTGCGAGCGTGGTGTGCCCACCCTGCGCATAGTGTCATCACCCCTGCCGACACTGCCGTGGCCACCAAGATCTGCAGCAACCGCAAGGCCCCTCCCCCACAGTCACCACGAGCCCCGCTCCTGCGCTCCCCTCTCACAGCAGATTGTTGTTGCCGGACTGGACTGCAATTCTATATACATATAAGAATAATAATGTTTTTGAGATTTTTTTTTTTGAATATCCTTTTCTTGGAGGTGCTATCGACAAATAACTCTTTACTTCACTTTCTTTTCTTAGACTATTTTTATTACCTCCTATTCTCAACTGAACATTCTTCTTCCTCTCCCACGTTAATTTCTTTGTTCTCTCTCCCCCTCCTCTTCCTCCCTTCTTATAGCTTCTAAGAGTGCTTATATTTGCTAGAGCCTTTTCTTCTTCGCTAGTCTCAAGTATTTTATAAGAAGCATTTTTATTGTAGAATTCCTTTTTCTTCTTTCTTCTTAGCTGTTGTTCTGTGATTGGCTGTTTGTTATGTTTTGTTTGTATGTCGATGTTTCTGACTGCAGGCGCATCTGTGGGCTTAGGCGTCTGGTAGCCCTTCTACGAACGTATTAGCCCATTTGCTATTAATGTGATTGGTGTTATAAATGTTTTCTTTGCCACCTTGATACTTCAGTTCACCCCCTGCCCCGGATTGGAAGTCTAGAACTCCAACTCATCCACAATCCAGACTGACTGCATTTACAACTGGACTGGAACTCTTGAACTGTACAGGCTGAAGTCACCGCACCAGTACCTTGGTGGAGGGCTGGTCAACCACAACCATAGGAGTCTCCAGTCCAATCTCACTCTCCTGCTCATATAGCTAAAAACTGAAAAACAAACATGGGGTGGAACCAGCGGAAAAACTCTGGCAACATGAATAAACAGAACAGTGCAACTCCCCCCCAAAAATGACAAACCATCCAATCCAGACTATCCCATCGACAAACAGATGGCAGAGATGTCTGAAATCGAATTTAGAATCTGGATAGCAAACAAGATTAATAAAATGGAAGCTAACATGGAGGTAGAGATTATAGGATTAATTCAGACGTTGTCTCAAGAATTCCACCAATTCAGAGACAAAATGACCAAGGATCTCGATACATTGAGACAAGAAGTTGCGACCCTCAAAGAGATGAAAAATACAGTAGAAGCCCACAGCAACAGAATAGAGCAAGCTGAAGAAAGGATTTCTGACATCGAGGACAGAGAATTTGAACGCTCCCAAATGCTCAAAGAGATAGAGAAATGGAAGGCAAAAATG
>CAUYON010021158.1:0-10867 GCA_963573935.1 Arctocebus calabarensis
TAGCCTGTTAAGCCACAGGCGCCGAGCCATCATGTGTATTTTTTAAAGTCATATGACATTTAAATAAGAGGGAAAATGAATAGTAATTCAGTCAACAAGGATTCATTCATTAAATAAGTTATTTCCGGCTCAGCAGAAGAAACTAGACTGACAACGAGCTGGTGAGGGACAGAGCTGTCCCAACTCCTCCTGCCTGGAGGACCAGAGCAGGGCCTGATGGAGTAGGGTGAAAGACAATGTTTGGGTTAAGGAGGGAGAAGGGAGACCTGGCCTGGGGGAGGGCCAGGAAGGCAGTCTGGATCTGCCCAGCAGAAAAGGATGGGAGGGCCAGGTTTTGTGGCTCATGCCTGTAATCCTGGCACTCTGGGAGGCCGAGGCAAGTGGATTGCATGAATTCATAGGTTTAAGACCAACCTGAGCCAGAGTGAGACCCCTGTCTCTAAAAAAAAAAAAAGGAGCTGGACACTGTGGTGGGCGCTTGTAGTCCTAGCTACTCAGGAGGCTGAGGCAAGAGTTTGAGGTTTCTGTGAGCTGTGACACCACATCACTCTACCAAGGGCAACAAAGTGAGGCTCTGCTTCAAAAAAAAAAAAAAGAAAAAGAAAAGGAAAAAAATTAAATTAGCCAGGTGTTGTGGTAAGCACTAAATAGTCTCAGCTACTTGGGAGGCGACGCAGGAGAAGCCCTCGAATCCAGGACTTTTGAGGTTGCTGTGAGCTAGGCTGCTGCCATGGCACTCTACCAAAGGCAACAAAGTGAGACTCTGTCTCTAAAAAAAAAAAAAAAAGGATGGGAGGATTCCCAGGCAGAGGGCACAGCTTGGGCAAAGACTTGGCAGGAGACACGTTTAAATACTGTTTGCTGCTGACTGTGGTAGCTCATGCTTGTAATCCTAGCACTCTGGGAGCCCAAGGCAGGCAGATTGCTTGAGCTGATGAGTTCGAGACCAGCCTGAGCCACAGTGAGACCCCCATCTCTAAAAAAAAAAAAAAAATAGCCGGGCATTGTGGCGGATGCGTCTAGTCCGTTATTGGGAGGCTGAGACAAGAGGATCACTTGTGCCCAAGAGTTTCAGGTTGCTGTGAGCTATGACAGCACAGTACTCTACTGGAGGCAAGAAAGTGAAATTCTGGCTCAGTCAATCAATACTATTTGCTCTTTAAGTCCTATTTTTAGCTCTCAGAGTGGGGAAGGCTTCTACAAACTCAAGAGCCTGGCACAGCCATTTAGTGATTTCCCCACAGACAACACCAGGGCCCAGATGACTGGGTGACGTATGAGGTTCACATCCCAGTGGGTGACCTGACTGATCCTGCTCTAAAACCCCCTGGGCATGTTTATCTCATTCTTGGGTCAGTAGGAGCCACTGAAGTTGCTGGAGGAGATGGTTACAGTGGTTCTCAACCTGAGTCATGACCCCTTTGGGGGTCGAACGACCCTTTCACAGGGGTTGCCTAAATATATCCTGCATATCAGATATTTACATTACTATTTGTAACAGTAGCAAAAGTAGTTATGAAGTAGCAACGAAAATAATTTTATGGTTGGGGGTCACCACAACATGAAGAACTGTATTAAAGGACTGTGGCATTAGGAAGGTTGAGAACCACTGGTTTAGGAGAATGTGGTACTGTTATTGTTGATCCCAGAAGTGAGAACTGTGTGGCTAAGAGGATGTTATGGGGACCTGATGTAGGGACAATGGGGCATCATGGCCCACAAGCCTGTCTTGGCCTTCACTGAACATTCCAGCACACACCCCCAGTAGGTGCCCACACCCCACGTTGTCAACATCAGCCAGAGTCTGCTGTCCATAGCCATAGAACAGACCACTCAAAGCCAGTGATGCAGAAGACCCTTGGGTTTATGCTCAGCCTGTGAATCATATGGGCAGTTGGGGCACTGGAGTCTTTTTTTTTTTTTTTTTTTGAAGTTTTTTTGGCCAGGGCAGGGTTTGAACCTGCCACCTTCGGCATTTGGGGCCAGCGCCCTCCTCCTTTGAGCCACAGGCAATGCCCTGGAGTCTTTTTTTTTTTTTTTTTGTGGTTTTTGGCCAGGGCTGGGTTTGAACCCACCACCTCCAGCATATGGGGTGGGCACCTTACTCCTTTGAGCCATAGGTGCCGCCTTTTTTTTTTTTTTTTAAGACAGAGTCTCAAGCTGTTGCCCTGGGTAGAGTGCTGTGGTCATAATTCACAGCACCCTCCAACTTGGGCTCAAGCGATACTCTTGCCTCAGTTTTTCTGTTTTTAGTAGAGACAGGGTTTCACTTTTGCTCAGGCTAGTCTCAAACTTGTGAGCTCAGGCAATCCACTTGCCTCGGCCTCCCAGAGTCCATAAGCTACCGCACATAGCCACCACGCACTGGAGTCTTCACCTGAGCTCTAACCTCCTCACTTGCCAGAGCTGCCCATGAGCTGACACCCCTCCCTTAATTCTAATTTAGAACAGATGATTTGCACAGACATGTCACTGTTTATGGCATCTGTTATGAATCCACCGTAGAAATCTCCATTGCCTCACGATGGCTCCATCCATGGGGCAGTGACCATGTGGCCTGGTCCCCTCACCTAGGCTATGCCAAGATGCATGGTCTGCCATTCAGGAGTGTCCAACACACAGCTCATGAACCGAATGTGGATTGAGGATATTTTTGCTCATCTGTCATGTTGATATCACAAAAATCATGCACAGATCTTTTTTATCTTTGCTTGTCAGCTTTCGTTAGTGTATTTAACACATGGCCCAAGATAATTCTTCTTTTTCCAATGTGGCACAGAGAAGCCATAAGGTTGAACACCCCTGCTTAGGAGGGCAGTGGCCAGCCTGCTGAGAGGGGGGCTGGAGTCCACTGGCCCCAAGAGCCTGACAGCCTCAAATCCCTTCAGGAAGGTCTAATGAGGGGACTGTGTTACCACCTGAGTCTGTAATCATGGGCAGGTGGGCCTCTCAGCCCAGATAATGGGGCTAGTGAGCGCCTGCTGTGCATAGCCCAAGTAGCTTAAGTGTAGCCAGCCACAAGGCATTTACCTTCACGGGGCGCCTGCCCTGCCTGTCTTCCCCTGAGTCTTGCAGAATAAAAAACAAGCAAACCAATTACCACTTAACAGGCAGGGTGCTGTGCCTGGTCACTGCCTTTCTGCCTCAGAGGCCAGCGGGGGTAGTAGAACATAATCAGCAGATGGGGGACCCCTTGGGGGACAGGACAGAGCTGGTCAGAAACCTAGGCCCAGAGGGTTGAAGGCTCATGATGGGGGAGGGGAAGAAGGGGGGCAGGCCCAGAGAAATGTACACAGACAAGACCCTCCCCACCCACCCACCCCTGGTGTCCTATACCTTGATTGTGTACATCCTTGGGTCCTGCAAATACTAGTGCCCCATAAATGTTGAGTGGCTTGAAGACAGAGCAAGAGGGCAACACGCAACTAGGCATAGAGACCGAAATGGCAGGGATGAGGCCAAGCAGGGGTCCAGTGTTGCTGGGGGCCACAGATGACAGTGACATGAGGTCTGGGGTGCAGAGGGACATTTATTAGAGGGACATTTATTGGGCCCACCCTTCCCAGCCGGCTTGCCTAGGTTCAGAACTCCCTCCATAGGTGGAGGCCGGGAAACCAAGGCAAGCGCCCAGAGCAGCATCACCCAAATTACACGCTTGGACACTGAGCTATGTCCAAACTTAGACTCAGGGCACTCTGGGCACTCCAAACATGTATGTTGGGATCTGGGGGTCCTGGGAAGGTGGTGTCTGGGCCATGGCCTCATGATGGACATACACCAAGGAGGGGCTGCTCCAGCCAATTTTTGGATGTCCCTGTCTGTGCCTCTCTCTCCCTCACCAAGTGCTTCTTGACAGCCCCTACGAGACCCTTGGGTTTCATCTCTCAGCAGTCCTGCATCAGGATGGGCTGTTTTTGAATGTGTCTGCCCCATAAGAGTCCAGGCTGTGTGGGATGTTTCCTCATGGGAGAGGGGCAGATTGGTCAGGAGTCTGTTTACAGTGGCCTCAGGTCAGGGGTAGCTGAGGGGTACCCGCCGCCACAGCCCACCACATAGGCAGTTCTTGATCCATCGCTGCTCCCACTGCTTGACTGCGGTTGTCCTGTTGGGTGACTTGAGCATGGTGACGCAGCCACACCTGTAGGAATGTTACTGGTACCGTCCTTCTGCCTACTCCCTACCGCCACCTGCCACAGGGCCTTTTCATATGCTCTTACACACACCAGGAATGCTGTTCCCTATGCCTATGCCAGCCCCTACCACATCAGGTTAACTGCTCCTCATCCTTTAATCCTGGCTCGAGTGCTCCTTCCACAGTGTCCCCACACACTGCATGAAGGAGTGACTGGGGGCTCCAATGTTGGTGTGGCCACTCCCTAGAGGCATAACCCTGGGAAACTCTGAGCCTCAATTTCCTGGGGATGTATCAGAACCTGGCTGTTAGGTGGTGTCACCACCCTACCCAGCCAGGTAGCCATGGTTTGTTTTTTGCACTTGGGTTTCTGAGCTATGTAGGCTGCATGGTTACCTGGTCCCAGTACCATCTGACAGACCAGGACAGACTCTCAGACCTTCAAAGGTTACCTCAGCCCTTTGAGACCCTGGGGTTTCATCTTTCAACAGCCCCAGGAGGGAGGTACTTTATAACTTCATTTACAGATGGGAAAATTGAGGCTCAGACAGGTCTCAGGGTCACTTACCTGGTGCAAGCCTTGCACTCCTCCGTAGGGTAGGCTCCCAGATGTAGCCGCCGCAGGTGGTCAATCTTGGGCTGGCCCGGTGCCCTGGTGGATGAGAGGAGAGGATGTGAGCAAGGCCTGGGTGCTACTCGGCTGGGCCTGGGCAGGGGTGTTTGTCTACAGGCAGGCAGGTGCCTCCTCACACAATCCACCAATAAACCAATGGGCCCAGGCCTCTGTGGACAGTGAGACAGGAGGTGCACAGACATCAACATGGCTCTTTCCCAGTGTGAAAAGGTTTATGAAATCCAGATGCCCCTGATGGAGAGGGGCAATATCCAGAAACCTCTGCACCATAGCAGACCATGGACTAACAGGGAGCAAGGAACATCCTATGTTTATGATAACAATAATATGAATATATTGAGTAGGGCGCTGGCCCCATGTACCAAAGGTTGCGGGTTCAAACCCAGCCTCGGCCGAACTGCAAAAACAGAAAAATAGCCGGGCGTTGTGGTGGGCGCTACTCGGGAGGCTGAGGCAAGAGAATCACCTAAGCCCAGGAGTTGGAGGTTGCTGCGAGCTGTGTGATGGATGCCACGGCACTCCACCAAGGGTGATAAAGTGAGACTCTGTCTCTACAAAAATAATAATAATATGAATATGAATATAATTTTATTAAAAAAAATAAATAACATGGCTCAGCACCTGCAGCACAGTGGTTACAGTGCCAGCCACATGCAACAAGGGTGGCAGGTTTGAACCTGGCCAGGGCCAACAATGAAAACTGCAACAAAAAATAGCCAGGTGTTGTGGTGGGCGCCTATAGTCTCAGCTACTTAGGAGGCTCATGTTTCAACATGAGACAAGAGAATCGCTTAAGCCCAAGAGTTTGAGGTTGCTGTGAGCTGTGATGCCACAGCATTCTTCCTAGGGTAACATGGTGAGACTCTGTCTCAAAAATAAATAAATAAGGGTGGTGCCTATGGCTCAGTGGGTAGGGTGCTGGCCCCATATACCCAGGGCGGCGAGTTCAAACCCAGCCCTGACCAAACTGCAACAACAACAAAATAAAAATAAATAAATAAATAAAAATAAAAATAACTAATAGTGATATAAAATAACAATTCTGTGCACAAACCAAAAGCTGGAAAGTTATAAAGCCCACAGAGGGACTCAAAGGGGTTTATATTTTCTTCTCTTTGTCTTATCTTAATTCTATCTTTGAAATGAGAAAGTTGGCTCAGTGCCCATAGCTCAGTGGTTAGGGCACCAGCCACATGCACCAGGAATGGCGCGTTCGAACCCAGCCTGGGGTTCTAAACAACAATGACAACTACAACAAAAAAATAGCCAGGTGCTGTGACACATGCCTGTAGTCCCAGCTACTTGGGAGGCTTCGGCAAGAGAATCACTAAAGCCCAAGAGCTTGAGATTGCTGTAAGCTGAGATACCACAGCATTCTACCAAGGGCGACATGAAACTATATCTCAAAAAAAAAATAAAAATAAAAAAGGCTCAGCCTGGGCCTGCCAAACAATGACAGCTGCAACCAAAAAAGAGCCAGGCGTTGTGGCAGGCGCTATATCCCCAGCTACTTAGGAGGTGGAGGCAGGAGAATCGCTTGAGCCTAGGAGTTGTGAGCTGTGATGCCATAGCATGCTACCCAGGGCAACAGCTTGAGGCTCTGTCTCAAAAAAAAAAAAAAAAAAAAAGAGGGTGGCACCTGTGGCTCATTGAGTAGGGCGTCAGCCCCATATGCCAAAGGTAGCGGGTTCAAACCCGGCCTTGGCTGAACTGCAAAACAGAAAACTAGCTGGGCGTTGTGGCGGGCGCCTGGAGTCCCAGCTACTTGGGAGGCTAAGGCAAGAGAATCGCCTAAGCCCAGGAATTGGAGGTTGCTGTGAGCTGTGTGATGCCACGGCACTCCACCAAGGGCGGTAAAAAAAGGAAAGAAATGAGAAAGTTCATGTCATTTATTTATTTTTTTGAAATGGTCTCGCTCTGTCACTCTGGGTAGAGTTCCATAGCATCATAGCTCATAGTAACCTCAAACTCTTAGGCTTGAGTGATGCTCTTGCCTCAGCCTCCCAAGTAGCTCGTACTACAGGTGCCCACCACAACACCCAGCTAGTTTTTCTATTTTTAGTGGAGAAGGGGTCTCACTCTTGCTCAGGCTGGTCTTGGACCCCTGAGCTCAAGCAGTCCTCCTGCCTCAGCCTCTCAGAGTGCTAGGATTATAGGCATGAGTCACAGTACCTGGCCAACAGGTTTTGTTTAAAAAATAGGTGTATATAACCACATTTAAATATTGGCATGAAAGTCTCTCTAGAATCAGACCCAGGAACATGAATTCCCAGACCCCTCACCTATGGCTGATGGAAGAACACACCCGCCTGACCTCTGAGGCACAAACTCTACAGACCATGGTGCTGGTTTTGGCCTGGACACTCTACCTTTGGGATTTGTGCTTTGGGGACCACCCCATGTGCTGAGTGACAGCCACTCAGGCCACTTATAGTAGTACTGCCTATGCAGGGAAAAGCTGACACTCTTGTACCCTCAGTGAGAGGCAGACAAATGAAGGCATATCACAGGACTGCCCCCGCCCCCGACTTTGGTTGATTTCTGAGGTGTGGGGGTGTCCAAGGCACAGGGAAGAGCATTCCCAACTCTCCTATCTGAGATTGAACAGAGGGTGTAGGGGTGTGTTTCAACATGGTCTCTGCCCAAAACACACCCAGCCCAACAAGGCATCTGGACCTTGTGGGCAATTTGGAATCTCCCAAAAGCTGCCAATGGGTGAGATAGTTCATTCTGTTCTTACTGAACATGTTATAATTTCCAAAACAAAAAGCTTAAAACCTCCCATGGGACCATCCCTTTTTTCATAGTCTGCCTGAAACTCAAACCCAAATCAATGCCTGTGATTCATCACGCAGCTCTTCTGACTGTGAGCAAGAGAAAAAAACGCTGATAGGCAGTGCCTGTGGGTCAGTGAGTAGGGCGCTAGCCCTATATACCAAGGGTGGCGGGTTCAAACCCAGCCCCATGAACTGCAACAAAAAAATATCTGGGCGTTGTGGCGGGTGCCTGTGATCCCAGCTACTCCGGAGGCTGAGGCAAGAGAATCGCCTAAGCCCAGGAACTGGAGGTTGCTGTGAGCTATGTGACGCCACGGCACTCTACCGAGGGTGATAAAGTGAGACTCTGTGTCTAAAAAACAAAACAAAACAATGCTGAAAGGTCCTGGAGCCAAGGGCTTGAAGTGGCTTCCCTGGAGGTGAGGCTGCAGAGAGGGTCATTTTCTTGCTTTGGCTCATCTGTGACATCTAAAATGTCAACCCAAAGTAGCAACTACTTAGAGAATTCACTTGTGTTTCTTTTCTTCTTCTTCTTTTTTTTCTTTTTTTGAGACAGTCTCTTACTCTGTTGCCCTGGGTAGAGTGCGGTGGAATCATCATAGTTAACAACAACCTCAATCTCTTGGACTCAAGAAATCCTCTTGCTTCAGCCTCCCTAGTAGCTGGGACTATAGTTGCCTGCCACCACACCCAGCGAGTTTTTCTATTTTTAGTAGAGACAGGTTCTTGTTCTTGCTGAGGCTGGCCCTGAGCAAGAGCAAACCACCCGTCTTGGCCTCCCAAAGTGCTAGGATCACAGGTATGAGTCACTGCACCAGACCTCTTCTATTTCTTCATGAAACTAGTGTCTGTGATTGGGGTGGTGGGATCTGATAGATCTTGTATTCAAATCCTTGCCTGGCCACTCCCTAGCTGTATGACCTGGGATGAGTGACCATGTCTTTCTAAGGATTGGTTCTCACCTGTAAAGTGGGGATGACATAGGTCCCACCACACAGAGTTGCCATGCAGTGAGAGTTAACTCAGTAGGCCTGGGTTGTCCAAACCCTGCTCCAAGAAAGGCCAGCTCTCAACTGCCCATGATCTGATTTCTAAGCTCTTCAGATATCCTACTCTTGGGATATCTTTGGTTACATGGAGCCATGGGCCACATGAGGGAGTCTATACCCACAGTGGGATTTATGGCAGGCCTTGACCTCTGGACAAGCTAGAGACTGAGGTCAGCTTCAGGGGCATTCCGTGCAGGGAGGAGACAACACAAATCAGGAAAAAAATAAGGTGAGAGGGTAAAAGGAAGTGACAGAGTCCCAGTTGGGGGTGGTTCAAGGACTGAGCAAAGGATGCGTCTAGAGGATGGCATTCAGGGTGAGCCTGGACTGAAATAGCAGGCACAGACAGTGCAAAGTCCTCAAGGTAGGGATTGCACGCACCTGATGAGGCCGTCAAGCTGCAAGGTAGTAGCACTGCCTGGCAGCATGGGCGCCTTGCCGAAGTGCAGGCGCAAGGGTTGCTTGGGCTGTAGGCGGCTGACCAAGCCATCACTGACAGGCAGCCAGTCCAGGCTGGGGATGAGCAGCTGGCTAGGCAGCAGGCAGCACTCATCCACTAGTGCCTCATCCGGCTCGCTTGAAGGGCCCTCGTCACGGCCTGCAAGGAATGGCATGGTGGGGGCTGTGTGCTCAGTGTCCTTACCCAGAACACTGCCTGGGATACAGTTGCCTCCTTGGGGCTCACAGGTCCAGGCCCTGCTCTGTTCTGTACTGCTGGGTGACCCTGGGGAGTTGTTTCCCTTTCTCTGGACTTAGTTACCTCCTCTGTCAAACAGGGACCCACTTACTCATTTAAAAAATATCTGCTGAGCACCAATTGCCCTTCCCTGAAATGGGGATATAAGAATGACAGAACCTAGTCCCTCAGAAGTGTATCACCTGGTAACAAGTGTATCACCTGGTAACAAAACACAAGCAAACAACTGCCTAGTAACAGCTGACATCCACCCACAACAGCCTTGGACCTGTGCCAGGCACTGGGGAAATGGCAGAGACTAAGACATTGCTGCTGCCACCTGTTGAGGTTTATGTTCTGGTGGGAGGCCCAGCCAGGGCTGTTTTGGTGAGCAATGGGAGCAGAGAGAGGGGTGTCTCACAGCAGATCCAGAGCTTGGTGAGCAGGCGGAAGAGCAAGGACATGCTGTCCTGGGTGTCTGAGGTGGCAGTGTATACAGGCAGGCAGCTCGGCTTCAGCAGGCCCCAGATGCGGATGACGACCATGAGCTCCCGCAGCATGCCCAGAGAGGTGCCATCCCGCAGGAAGCTGTGGCCCGGCCGCAGCGGGGAGCCCTATAGAATAGAGGCACTCAGTGTGCAGGTTTGAGCATGTGCAGCCTCTTGGGATGGCAGAAATGCAGATGGTTAAGGAATGCAGGGACTATTTGGGTGGGGGGGGCGGTCAGTGGAATCTTCTGACTTGGGCTGATGGGCAGGATCTGGGACATCTATGCTTGTCACATTGGGGGCAGAGGGGGGGTGTCCCTGGCATGAGGTAGGTGGAGGCCAGGGCTGCTAATCAACACCCTGAGCTTGCCAAGACGGCCCTGCTCCAGAGAATGCACCATCCCAGTGACCACTGTACCCAGCGGCAGAGACCTCGGTTGGGGCAAACTCCACCACCCCGGTGCGGAGGAGCCAAGCACCTCCCTCCCACAGGTGAGTGAACTGGAACATCACCAACACTGGGGCTGGAATTCTGCAGAACTAGTAACTAGAGCACCCGGTGGGCTGCCCTGGGAGCCAGACGAGGGAATGGAGGTCCCCACAACCCATTACCCCTGGCCAACTAAGCACCACAAAGGGCGGAGAGGACTTAGACCCATCCTTTGACAGCCGCAGGGTAAGCTGAGAAAGAAAGAAGTCACCTGCTGAGCCACCTGAGATGGAACCAGAGGCCTAGGGACAGGGGAGGGTGGACAGAAAACAGCCCATGTGACAAGCCTTTGATGTCAAAGCTGGGACCATCCCAGGGATACTGAGCACAAAGGCAGGGGGTGAGGAGGAGGCACTGGGTGAGAAAGAGGACTAAAAAAGCCGGGCTTTGAAAATGGAGGCTCTTGGGGCGGTGCCTGTGGCTCATCGAGTAGGGCGCCAGCCCTACATGCCAAAGGTGGCGGGTTCAAACCCGGCCTCAGCCGAACTGCAAAACAGAAAAATAGCCGGGCGTTGTGGCGGGCGCCTGTAGTCCCAGCTACTCAGGAGGCTGAGGCAAGAGAATCGCCTAAGCCCAGGAGTTGGAGGTTGCTGTGAGCTGTGTGACGCCACGGCACTCTAC
>CAUYON010021160.1:0-16526 GCA_963573935.1 Arctocebus calabarensis
TAAGCATTTTGTGGGCGGTACCTGTGGCTCAGTGGGTAGGGTGCCAGCCCCACATACCGAGGGTGGCGGGTTCACACCTGGCCCTGGTCAAGCTGAAACAAAAAAATAGCTGGGACAAAGGGTGAGATCACGTGTGTGGTACATATTTGAAGGGTCAGGAGAAAACTTCTAAATAAGGATCAAAAATGTTTTCATATAGTAAACGAGAAAATATCATGAACTGTATGTCAATCAGGTTGATAAAATATCTCAGATTGCATGTGAAGCCCCCACACTGTACCCCATGGTTGAACTAATGTACACAGCTATGATGCAATAAAAAAAAAATAGCTGGGTGTTGTGCCAGACACCTGTAGTCTCAGCTACTTGGGAGGCTGAAGCAAGAGAATTGTCTAAGACCAGGAGTTGGAGGTTGCTGTGAACTGGGATGACACAGCACTCTACCGAGGGTGATAAAGTGAGACTCTGTCTCTCTCTCTCTCTCAAAAACAAAACAATAACAACAACAAAAAAAAAGATAGGCGTTTTGCAAGCAATATGGCTGTGGCTCTTGATTGCAAGCCAAAGACCTCATCTAGTACTGGACCCAGCACAGTAATCTCTTCCAGTGATGAGGGACAAGCCAATGGCAATGGACTTAGTGGCTTTCTGCTTAATGGCATCAACTGGACTGAACCTTTTAAAAAGGAAGTCTCATCCGGAGAAGCAGCTCTTTGCAGTAGCTCACAGGGTGGACTTTATGGCCGGGCTGTCCAGCTGTGCAGCAGGTTTTTCCCTGTGCTAGTTGTCTTGCTTTGGGGAACTTGCCCAGCCTCTATTGCCTCCCTTTCCTAGTTGAACAACGGTATGGTAAAAGTGTCTGTTGCCAGGTAATGCTGCGAAGATTAAATGTGTTAATACTTGTAAAGTTTTTAACGGAAACTGACACAGAGTAAAGTTTATGTTTGTGTATTCTGTTATTGATGCATCACTCCCTTGCTCAAAACTCTGCAATGGCTTTGCAATATTTCCCTCAAAGACACAATCCTTACAGTGGCCTTGTAAGGCCTTTATCTTGTCTCCAATCACCACTCCACCCTCACCTCCTGCTGTGCTCCTCTTGACTCACTCAGCTTCAGTCATGCTGGCCTCCTTGCTGTTCCTTAAATGTTCCAGGCGTGCTTCTGCCTCAGAGATTTGTCACTGGTGGATCCTTCTGCCGGGATTGTTCTTCTGCCAGATGATGAAGGAGGAGTCGATGCAAACTCCCTCACCTCCTTTAAGTTTCTGCCCCAGTGGTCAGTTTCTCAATGACGTTTACCTTGACCATCTGGCTCAAACTTGCCACTCCCAGCACTCCTGATCCTCCTCTGTTCTTTTCTCCATAGCACTTTTTGCCTTTAAACATGCTAAATAATTGAAATATTATAAGTATCACTTAAATTATTTGTCTCTTTCTGTTGGAAGGGAAATTCCACATGACAGAGACCTTTGTCCCTTTGTCTGTTTTGTTCCCTCTTGGATCTCAAGCATTCAGGAAAGTGCCCAGCACAAAATAGGTGCTTCATAAGTATTTGTTGAATGACTGAATGAATTTCATGGGTAGTTTGACTATGTTTGATTTTCTATCTCTGTATGGCCTCATTTTCTCCCTTTAGGGCAGTGTATACACAGAACTAAATTTATCATATTCCATGGTTCAAGCACATCAACATCATTGAATGGTAGGAGGGCCCCTTTTACTTTATTTTGTTTTATTGTTTTCCATTTACTTTCCCATCAATTCTCCAATTCCTCTTCTTAACTCAGCCATGTGTATTTTTTCCAATCCAACTTCCGTATGAGCATTTATTTGTTACATGTACATCTATGAAAATTCATAGCATTATGTGTTTTTTAAATTTATTTTTAATTGAGGTAAAATATACACATGTAATTTACCATTTTAACAATTTTAAGTGTACAGTTCTGTGGTAATAAATACATTAATATTCCTTTTTTCCATTCACCCACCCTCCCCCTTACTTTTTTCAGCCTCTGGTAACTACCAATCTACTCTCCATGTTACAAGATCCATTTTTTCCAGCTCCCCCATAGGAGTGAGAACATGTGATATATGTCTTTCTGTGCTTGACTTATTTCACTTAACATAATGGCCTCCAGTTCCATCCATGTTGCTGCAAATGACAGGATTTCATTCTTTTCATGATTCAATCATATTCCATTGTACATATATAATCACATTTTCCTCATTCATTCACTGATGGGCAATCATGTAGATTTATATTTTGGCTATTGTTAATAGCGTTGTAATAAACTTGGGAATGCAGATATGTCTTTGATATATTGATTTACTTTCTTTGGATATATACCTAGAATTAGAGTTACTAGATTGTGGGCTAGTTTTTATTTATTTATTTTTGAGGAAGCTCCACACTGTTTTCTATTGTGGTTGCACTAATTTACATTCCCACCAACAGTATGCAAGTGTTCTTTCTCTGCATCCTCACCAACATCTGTTACTACTTTTTTGATATAAGCCATTTAAACTGGGGTGAGATGATACTGCATTGTGGTTTTGATTTGAATTTCTCTGATAATTAGTGCTGTTGAACATTTTTTCATATACCTGTTGGACATTTGTATGTTATCTTTTGAGAAATATCTGTTCAGATCTTTTGCCCATATTTAAATCACATTATTTGTTCTTTTTCTATTGTGTTGTTTGAACTCCTTATATATTCTGGTTATTATCCTTATCAGATGGATAGTTGCAAGTATCTTCTCCTATTCTGCACCTTGTTTCTTCACTTTGGTGATTTCTTTTCTGTTGCTATGCAGAAGCTTTTTAATTTGATACAATCACAATTGTTTAATTTTGCTTTGGTTGCCTGTGCTTTTGACATCTTACACACAAAGAAATCATTGTTCAGACCAATGTCCTAGAGCATCTCCCCAATGTTTTCTTCCAGTAGTTTCATAGTTTCAGGTATTCAATTTAAGCCTGTAATCCATGTTGGTTTTCTTTTTGTGTATAGTGAGAGATAGGGGTTTAATTTCCCTCTTCTATATATAGATAGCTAGTTTTCCCAGCACCATTTATTGAAAAGACTATTCTTTTCCACTACAAGTTCTTAGTACCTTTGTCAAAATGAGATGGTAGTAAATGTGTGAATTTATATCTCATTTCTCTATTATCTTCTGTTGGTATAAGCATCTGTTTTTATCTCAATGCCATGCTATTTTGGTTACTAAAGTTTTGTAGTAAATTCTGAACTCAGGTAGTATGATGCCTCCAGCTTTGTTCTTTTTGCTCATGATTGCTTTAGGTGTTAGAGGTCCTCTGTGGGGTTCCACATAAATTTTAGAGCTTTTTTTCTATTTTTGTCCATAATTATATTTTGGTGTTTTGATAGGGATCAAATTGAATCTGTAAATTGCTTTGGGTAGTATTGCCATTTTAACAATATTCATTCTCCTAACCCATGAGCATGGAATATTTTGCCATTATTTTGTGTCCTCCTCTACTTCTTTTTTTTTTTTTTTTTTTTTTTTTAAAAACAGAGTCTCACTTTATCCCCCTGGGTAGAGTGCCGTGGTGTCACACTGCTCACAGCAACCTCCAGCTCTTGGGCTTAAGCGATTCTCTTGCCTCAGCCTCCCTAGTAGCTGGGACTACAGGCGCCCGGCTATTTTTTTTGTTTTTTGCAGTTCGGCCGAGGCCGGGCTTGAACCCGCCACCTTTGGTATATGGGGCCAGCGCCCTATTCGCTGAGCCACAGGAGCCGCCCCATTTTTTTTTTTTTTTTTTTGAGACAGAGCCTCAAGCTGTCACCCTAGGTAGAGTGCGGTGATATCACAGCTCACAGCAACCTCCAATTCCTGGGCTCAAGAGAGTCTCCTGCCTCCACCTCCCAAGTAGCTGGGACTACAGGTGCCTGCCACAATGCCCGGCCATTTTTTGGTTGTAGCCATCATTGTTGTTTGGTGGGCCCAGGCTGGATTCGAACCCACCAGCTCAGGTGTACGTGGCTGGTGCCTTAGCCTGTTGAGCCACAGGCCCTGAGCCGGCTTGTTTTGAGACAGAGCCTCAAGTTGTCACCCTGGATAGAGTGCCATGGCATCACAGCTCACTGCAACCTCCAATTACTGGGCTCGAGCGAGTCTCCTGCCTCTGCCTCCCAAGTAGCTGGGACTACAGGCGCCCGCCACAATGCCCGGCCATTTTTTGGTTGCAGCCGTCATTGTTGTTTGGCAGCCTGGGCTGGATTCGAACTCGCCAGCTTAGGTGTACATGGCTGGCGCCTCAGCCCGTTGAGCCGCAGGCTCCGAGCCTGGCTTGTGCATTTTTAACAATCTTTCTAGCAGGGCACCATGGCTCATGACTGTAATCCCAGCAACTCAAGAGGCTGAGGCAGCAGGATCATTTGAGCTCAGGAGTTTGAGGCTATAGTGAGTTATGATCACACCACTGCACTCCAGCTAAGGTGACAGAATGAGAACCTGTCTCTTAAAAAACAAAACAAAACAAAACAGGCTCAGCGCCTGTGGCTCAATGGGCTAAGGCGCCAGCCACGTACACCTGAGCTGGCCGTTTCGAATTCAGCCTGGGCCCGCCAAACAATGATGGCTGCAACCAAAAAATGGCCAGGCATTGTGGCAGGTGCCTGTAGTCCCAGCTACTTGGGAGGTGGAGGCAGGAGACTCGCTTGAGCCCAGGAATTGGAGGTTGCTGTGAGTTGTGATGCCACAGCACTCTACCCAGGGTGACAGCTTAAGGCTCTGTCTCAAAAAAACAAGACAGGGTGGTGCCTGTGGCTCAGCGAGTAGGGCGCCAGCCGCATATACTGAGGGTGGCAGGTTCAAACCCAGCCATGGCCAAACTGCAATAAAAAAATAGCCAGTTGTTGTGGTGGGTGCCTATAGTCCCTGCTGCTTGGGAGACTGAGGCAAGAGAATCACCTAAGCTCACGAGTTGGAGGTTGCTGTGAGCTGTGATGCCACAGCACTCTACCGAGGGCGACAAAGTAAGACTCTGTCTCAAAAAAAAAAAAAAAAAAACCAGATGATTCTTTATCTGGTTTATACCACTCATTTTGCCATTCCTAAACTAAGATGAATCTGTCAATTAGTAGTGACTTTTGCCAGAAATGATGCAGAGCCAGCTGACAACCCCCACTCACCCCCGTAGCCAGCAAGTCACCATCTGGGGAACCTCTGAGCTCCAGGCCCTTCCTTGACTTGACCTTTTTCTCTGTACTAATTTCAGAACTAAAAGTCTATCAGGGTCAACGTATTATACTCCCCACTAGAATGGATCGTAAAGAAAGCAAGATGCCTACTACTGACACACACTATCCCTAAGAATCTCTCTTGTGTCTGGATCAACAGAGAACCAGAGCCAGCAATGTTGTGGACACTCCAGTGAAAGCCACAGAGCAAAGGGAGGCAGCGACGCTGCCATGTCCATGACTGTATGTTGAAAACTCACTTGTACTGTGCTGTCTTTTCTCTAGAATGTATATTACCACACTGTGTCCTCTCTTTAGTTGGAATGTTTTTGGCCAAAAATACTGACAAGTTCTGACCTGACTAGCTAATGCCTAGTAATGAGTGGATGGACTTTTGGAGGAATAAAAACAAAAAATAAAGCTTACAAATGAGAGCAATGAGATAATCACTGGTTTCCAGCTATATTTGTGGCCCAGATGATATTTGGACAGGCCCTAGTGGGACATCGAAACACCATACACCTCCACATTTAACCCTGAGTTGCCCCTGGGAACTTCAGCCATTCTTACCTGCCTGAGGGCCCCCACTAAGTCCCTCATTCCCCCAAATCAAGGCTCCAAGCAGAAAGACATTGCTGGTCTCTTACCGGGCCATTTCCTTGGTCTCCTGCCGTGCAGTCGACATCTTGATCATGTCCCTCAGAAGAGGCATCCCACCTTCTTTGATCAGCAGGGGGCAGTACTTGTCCGCTGTGGATAAAAGCAGACCGCAGATGCCCAGGATGGCATCTACCGGCCCCAGGCCCAGAAACCCACTCTTGCTGTCAGGACTACCCTTGATGGGCGGCAGATGAAGACATGGCCTTGGGTGGAAGGACAGTGCTGGGAGCAGTGAGCCACAGGCCCCAGCTCCCAGTTGGGAGCTCCTGTGTCCATCTGGGGTAAGCAGGTGATGAATTGCTGGAAATGTCTTTTCCCTACTTTGGTTTGAGTTTGTTGCATCTTTTCCAGAGCTTGTCCTATGGAAAATATCACCCAAACTAGTGGCTCCTAAACATGATGATCCTCTGAGAACTTTCTGTAAAAATATAGATTCCTAAGAATATCCCTACCCCTGGATATTCTGATTCAATAGATGCAGCGATGCATTATTTGCATGTTTAGATACCACCAAGTGGTTCTGGTGACCAGATGGGTTGGAGCCAGCTGGTGGTCTTCTGTCATGCATGAAGGCATATGGATTTCTTAATTAAAAAAAAATTCTTTGAGATAAGGTCTTGCTATGTTGCCCAGGCTGGTGCATAGGGGCTATTCACAGGCATGATCACGGCTCACTAAGGCCTCAAACACCCTCTGGCCATTCTCCTGTCTCAGCTTCCTGAATAGCTGGGATTATAGGCATGGGCCACAGCACTGGCTGACATGGAGATTTTTGACTGTTCTCTCAGAGGGAGGTAGGAAGCATTAAGAAAGTCGTGGGGGGCTCGGAGCCTGTGGCTCAAGTGGCTAAGGCACCAGCCACATACACCTGAGCTGGTGGGTTAGAATCCAGCCTGGGCCCGCCAAACAACAATGACGGCTGCAACCAAAAAATAGCCAGGTGTTGTGGCAGGCGCCGGTAATCCTAGCTACTTGGGAGGCGGAGGCAGGAGAATCGCTTGAGCCCAGGAGTTGGAGGTTGCTGTGAACTGTGATGCCACAGCACTCTACCCAGGGTGACAACTTGAGGTTCTGTCTCAAAAAAAACAAAGCCGGGGCTCCGCGCTGTGGCTCAACGGGCTAAAGCACCAGTCATGTACACCTGAGCTGGCGGGTTCGAATCCAACCGGGCCCGCCAAACAACAATGACGGCTACAACCAAAAAACGGCCAGGTGCTATGGTGGGCGCCTATAGTCCCAGCTACTTGGGAGGCGGAGGCAGGAGACTCACTTGAGCCAGGAATTGGAGGTTGCTGTGAGCTGTGATGCCAGAGCACTCTATCCAGGGTGACAGCTTGAGGCTCTGTCTCAAAAAAAAACAAAAAACAAACAAAGCTGGGCAGTGCCTGTGGCTCAGAGAACAGGGCGCCAGTCCTCTATACCAAAGGTGGTGGGTTCAAACCCAGCCTCAGCAGAACTGCAAAACAGAAATATAGCTGGGCATTGTGGCGGGCGCCTGTAGTCCCAGTTACTTGAGAGGCTGAGGCAAGAGAATAGCCTAAGCCCAAGAGTTGGAGGTTGCTGTGAGCTGTGTGGCGCCATGGCACTCTACTGAGGGTGATAAAGTGAGACTCGGTCTCTACAAAAAAAAAGAAAGCCAGCTCAGCACCTGTTGCACCAGTCATGTACACCTGAGCTAAGCTGGCAGGTCTGAATCCAGCCTGGGCCTGCCAAACAACAATGACAGCTGCAACCAAAAAAAAAAAAATGGCCGGGCGTTGTGGCGGGCGCCTGTAGTCCCAGCTACTTGGGAGATGGGGCAATAGACTTGCTTGAGCCCAGGAATTGGAGGTTGCTATGAGCTGTGATGCCATGGCACTTTATCCAGGGTGACAGCTTGAGGCTCTGTCTCAAAAAAAAAAAAAAAAGAAAGAAAGAAAGCCGTGGGGGGAGCTGCCTAGACATTCTTCCCTGCCAGGCTTGCTTCTGGTAATGAGGTGGGACAGCCATTAGGCTGGGCATCCCATAAACGTTAGGAGTAGGGGGCGCTTTGCTCTGAGGCACCAAAGCTGACAGCAGCTTTCTCCTGATGTGCGCTCCCTGAGGGCACACTGTTTTAGGTTGGGCAAGCATCTGAACCAAGGGCAGTAGGCACTCACGGTAGACAGATACGAGGTTGTACAGGGCCCAGGTTGCCCAGTGCTGGCTGACAGGGGAGATGCCCTGGGGAAGGAGGCGGAGAATTGGTTCAAATGACCTGCAGAAAGAGAAAGCAAGGTCACTTCTGATGTGTGTGGGGCTTGGGATGTCTTTTCTTGTTGTCAGGTATCTCCTCCCTGAGGACCAACTGACAGGCTGGTAGAGGGCCAGGGAGAAGGGGCACCTGGGCCTTTACCCCACTGGAGGCTCCGCAGAGGGGCTCCCTTGGGAGAGAAGATAAGTGCACAAGCACGTGAGGGAGGCAGGAGGGACCCAGATTAGGTACAGCAGAAAGCTAGGAACCTCAGGAAGGGAGAGAGACCCAGGTCACTTGGGAACAGAAGCAAGTGTGACTGCTTTTCTTATAAGGGCCTTGTGTGGGCCATCCTGGAGTTGTGCTCTAAAATCTGCAAGGTGCCTGTGAATCCTCTGGGCCTGTGATTCCTCTTCCCTTCTCCCCATGCTTTGCAGTACATGGAGTATCAGCAAACCTATATAAGCATGAGCCCTTTTCTCCCAGTATAGCTTTCAACTGAAATGTCCAGCAGTATAGGACAGCATGTAGAAAGTGATGGTGTCCTAAAATGACAGGGGAGACCTTGGCCTGCTAACTGGACATTTGGTCACAATACAGTAGGAACTGATGACAGCTTGACTTAAAGTAACTAAATCCATGTACAGAAACAATGCTGGATGGACAGACACCAAAATGTCCACAGGGTTCTCTTTCAGGGAGTGAGATTATGTGAGATTTCCTATTTTATTTGCTATTGTATGCCTGAATTTTCTCCTTCTTTTCCTCCTACAAATACACATGTATCAAATGTGTGTAAAGAGCAGACTTTGGGTCTGCTCTACCTGAAAAACGTAGGTGAGATCTGTGCCCTTATGCCTCAATTTGTAAGAAAAAACAGGCAGGGGACCAGAGAGAAGCAGGGTGCTCTGACCACTCCTGGCTGGGGTACACTCTCTGCCTCAGTCCTTAACCTCACTCCCTGTCCCGTCCTTGCACCTGTAATTGATATTTCTCCGTGAGTTGATGTCCCAGCTCTGGATGGCTGCCCACATGCGCTCCTCCACCTCCTCGCGCTGGGGTTCACAGACGCCCCAGGCCTCAGGCCCATCAAACATGATGTGGGAGAGGACACCGCAGGCATTGTAGGAAACCTCGATCCCATCGGCCTTGCTCTCTAGCAGGTTGCTGTGGGAGGAAAAGAGAGAAACGGAGTCCCACTCCCTCAGTCCTTCTTTGTATACTAGCTGTTGGACCCCACGTCATAAATCTAATGCCAGAAGTAACATTTATTTCTTTATCATTGTTTATACTTAGACTACTTCTTTTATTTATTTTATTTTATTTATTTATTTTTTGAGACAGAGCCTCAAGCTGTCACCCTGGATAGAATACTGTGGCATCACAGCTCATAGCAACCTCCAACTTCTGGGCTCGAGCGAGTCTCCTGCCTCTGCCTCCCAAGTAGCTGGGACTACAGGCACCTGCCACAATGCCCAGCCATTTTTTGGTTGCAGCCGTCATTGTTGTTTGGCGTGCCCAGGCTGGATTCAAACCTGCCAGCTCAGGTGTACATGGATGGCGCCTTAGCTGCTTGAGCCACAGGCACCGAGCCTACTTAGACTACTTCTAAAAGTGATTTGAGGTTGGCTTAAGATACAGTTGTAAGAGGACCATTTGTGGAGGGTTGAATGAATAAGAAACCACAATACAGGGTGAAGGCAGCATTTATAATAGAAACCTGGGCTAAGAGGTTTGCAATTGCTGCAGCTGAGCACAGACTAGAGCTCTGAGTATCTTGGCAGTAAAGGCAAAAAAGGAACAAGGTAAAAAGGACCAACCTGAAGACACTGATGAATTGGGAAGTCATTAACTGAGGCCGCAGCTCCTTTACCTCCGCCACATTCCCCAAGAGTCCCAACATATTCCGATGCAGTTCCTGTTTCTCTGGGAATTCCTGGGAAAACAGGAGCCATTGGAGGCACAATTACTATTTAATTATTTAGTACCTGGTATTGTTAACTGTAAAGTTTCATGGACATCTGTTTGGCCATTCCAGCTTAACAAAGAGGAGATTCAATACACTGCCTTTCTACCTTCCAGTGTACTTAGGACAGCACTGGTACACACAATAAGGGATTAAAAAGTGGAGGTTCCTTGCCACAAAGACAAAGGCTGGGTAGAGATCTGAACTATGGGACAGATGTGGTTATATTCAACAAAGGCACAAAATATCAGCTCGGTGCCTGTAGCTCAGCAGCTAGGGTGCTGACCACATGCACCAAGGCTGGTGGGTTTGAACCCAGCCTGGGTCTGCCAAACAACAATGACAACTACAACAACAACAACAAATAGCTGGGCATTGTGGCCGGCGCCTGTAGTCCCAGCTACTGGGAGGCTGAAGCAGAGAATCGCCTAAGCCCAAGAGCTAGAGGTTGCTGTGAGCTGTGATGCCACTGCACTCTACTGAGGGGAACAAAGTGAGACTCTGTCTCTAAAAAAAAAAAAAAAGAAGAAGAAAAAGAATATAGAGATTGAATTGCTTGGGCTAGGAGTTTGAGGCCAACCTGGGCAACATTGTCGTGAGACCCATCTCTACAAAAACTAAAAAATTAGCCTGTTGTGCATGCTTGTAGTCCTAACTACTTAGGAGGTTGCGGTGGGGGGATAGCTTGAACCCAGGAGTTTGAGGTTACAGTGAGCTATGATCAGGCTACTGCAATTCCAACCTGGGTGACAGAGTGAAACTCTGATTTAAAAAAAATAATAAAATAAGGTTGGGTCAGCGCCTGTAGCTCAGCGGCTAGGGCACCAGCCATATACACCAGAGCTGGCGGCGGCTTTGAACCCAGCCGGGCCTGCGAAACAACAATGACAACTACAGCCAAAAATAGCAGGGTATTGTGGTGGGTGCCTGTAGTCCCAGCTACTTGGGAGGCTGAGGCAAGAGAATTGCTTAAGCCCAGGATTTTGAGGTTGCTGTGAGCTGTGACACCACAGCACTCTACCGAAGGTGACATAGTGAGACTCTGTCTCAAAAAAAAAAAAAAGAAGGAATAGTAAATAGAGGATTAGAGGACAAACTGTTTTAGGATGAACAGACCATCCTAGTAAACAGAATCTTTCCAACTCCTATCATAGTGGACTCCAGCCAGTTGTGGGCAATCTAAGAAATCACTATGGAGAAGACAGAGTGAGATTTTCCCTTGGAGGGGAGAGCTCTCAAGAGGGCCCTGCCATGGCTCAGCGCCTGTAGCTCAGTGGTTAGGGCACTGGCCACATACACCAAGGTTGGTGGGTTTGAGCCCTGTCTGGATTCCTTTTTTTTTTTGAGACAGAGCTGCAAGCTGTCACCCTGGATAGAGTGCTATAGCATCATAGCTCACAGCAACTTCCAAATCCTGGGCTCAAGCGAGTCTCCTGCCTCTGCCTCCCAAGTAGCTGGGACTACAGGCGCCTGCCACAATGCCTGGCCATTTTTTGGTTGCAGCCGTCATTGTTGTTTGGTGGGCCCGGGCTGGATTCAAACCCACTAGCTCCAGTGTACGTGGCTGGCACCTTAGCCCATTGAGCCATAGGCACCGAGCCTGGCCTCCTAAATAATGACAACTGCAACAAAAAAATAGCCAAGTGTTTTGGTAGGTGCCTGTAGTCCCAGCTACTTGGGAGCCTGAGGCAAGAGAATCACTTAAGCTTAAGAGTTTGAGTTTGGGATCGGTGCCTGTGGCTAAGGCGCCAGCCACGTACACCTGAGCTGGCAGGTTTGAATCCAGCCCTGGCCCGCTAAACAACAATGACGGCTACAACCAAAAAATGGCTGGGTGTTGTGGCGGGTGCCTATAGTCCCAGCTACTTGGGAGGCGGAGGCAGGAGACTCGCTTGAGCCCAGGAATTGGAGGTTGCTATGAGCTGTGATGCCCTAGCACTCTACCCAAGGTGACAGCTTGTGACTTTGTCTCAAAAAAAAAAAAAAAGAGTTTGAGGTTGCTGTGAGCTGTAACGCCACCACATGACATAGTGAGACTGTCTCAAAAAAAAATAGGGTCTTGCCAGACCACTGGGGTCAGGGAAGGTCTTTGGAGCTTCTGTAAGCAGCAAATCCTAGGCTGGTAGGCCTGTGAGGTGGCCCCCACTGCCTTTCCATGGGAACCATGGGTAAAGGGTGCTAACAGATTTAGTTGGTGGGGAGCCTAGGGACAGAAGAGTGGCCATGGGGGGCAGCTGAGGTGGCTGCTGCCCCCGGAGGTGGGCATTACCTTCAGGCAGTCCAGGAAGAGCTTCATGCCATTGAAGTTGAGGAACATTTCACAGTTGTCAGGTGTCTCATCTGTAATGTTCCACAGGGCACTCCAGGAGAACTCCATCACCTGGTCACACTGCAGAAGGAGGACAGAGCTCTGCTGGAGCTTGTAGCACCTGGAGGGAGTCCCTTGACAAAACATGGACATCCCCCAAGGGCAAGCCAGTCCCCTCTAGGGCTGGGGAAAGGGCTCTGTGAAGACCTAACTTACTATCTTGTCCAGAAGCTTCTTTTGAATCAGCTTTAGCATGGTCTGTGGACAGAAAAAAAAACCTGTTAGGCTAGGCCAGAGCTCAAGAACCGCCACATCCCCTCAGAACCCAAGACAGGAGGAGGAGATCCAGGGACTTGGGTTCTGTTCACATATCCTGCCAACATCCAATCTCTATCTGAGAGGGTCTTCGAAGACATCCACTCCATAGACCGTTGGCACCTGGCATCAGGAGGCCTGGGTGCTCTGGCTCTGTGCTGACTCCCTATGGGATTTTGGCTTGAGTTTCCCCAGTGATAGAATGAGACGAGACCAGATGCTCATTAGTTCCTCCCTTATCTCATTCTTTCCTTCCTTTCACCAGCAATGTTTATCATCCCACCACTGTGCTGCAGACACAAAGGTGGAAGAATACAGTGACCTTCCCCTTGGAGCTTATAAAATCAGAGATGGGTGGGAGAGGATGACAGCGTGTTCTAGGTGGAAAAAACCTACAGGGTCATAAGCAACATTCGCTGTTAAGAAATTCTTCCTTTGGTCTAGCCTAAATCCTTCATGCTTCAGCGCACTCTCCTCCCTAGCCCTGACTCCCAGGCCCAGGCCTCCTCTGAGACTCCCACTCAAAGTAGAGGAGTATGTTGAGTGGCGGAGCTCAGAGGGAAAAGGGCGGGCAGCCTGCCTGCACGTACCACAACAAATCCCATCTTGCCCACCGCCTCCTTGTGGTCATTGTCCACCTGGCAGACCAGGGCATTGCACAGGTGCACAGCGATGCGCTGGATCGACTCGTCCTGCCGCGTGGGGTTGAGGATGCTGAGCAGGAGCTCATTGACCCGGCGGTACTGGAACTCTAGCTCCTCCGGGATGCTGAAGTTGCAGAGGGTCAGGCAGCAGTTCCGCTGCACCTGGGCCAGGACAGGAGACAAGTGGAGCACATTCAGGGTCAGACTTAGGAGCAGAGCTGGAGCTCTGTAGAGACATGAGATCATCCAGAGCTGTGGTGGTCCAGGAAGGCTTTCTGGAGAAGGAGGCTGTGAGGCTCTTTTAAAACTTATTTTTTAATATGAAATATGCATACAGAGGAATGTGTAAATCCCAAATAGACAGTTTAACAAATAATTATAAGTGGTTATAAACATGTAACAGCACTTGGGTCAAGAAACAGAACATTGCAGTACCTAGGAGTCACTGTCTGTCTCTTCCCGAGCAGAGTCCTCTCTGCTGCAGTGAGGAGAACCATTCTCCCTGCCTTTTTTTTTTTTTTGAGACAGTCTCACTTTCTGACCCAGATTAAAGTGCCATGGCATCAGCCTAGCACACAGTAACCTCAATCTCTTGGGCTGAAGCAAACTCCTGCCTCAGCCTCTCAAGTGCCTGGGACTACAGATGCAGGCCACACCTGGCTAGTTTTCCTATTTTTAGTAGAGAAGGGGGCTTGCTCTTGCTCAGGCTAGTCTGAAATTCCTGAGCTCAAAGGAACCTTCCACCTTGGCTTCTCAGAGTGCAAGGATTATAGGTATGAGCCACAGCATCCGGCCCCTACTTTTCTATATGTATGGTTCTGTAGGTTTGCAAGATCAGCTGCTGTTATGTGTAACTGAAATGCATTCAGTTTTCCATTTGCTGTATAGTATTCCACCATAATGATGCAACTTCTTTCACCCTACTGTTGATGGATGTTTGGGTGACTTCAGTGGTTGGCTACTGTGAAGAATGCCTTACACCTGCATCCAGGTGTCCATGGGCATGGGCTTTTCTAGAGTGTGCATGCCAGATGGCACTTCTGGGCCACAAGATACACATCTTCAACTTTACTAGGTAATACCAGCCTAGTATACTAGCTTACACTTCTACAACAGGGTATGAGATTTCTAGTTGTTCCACACTCTTAATTTCTCTTTGAAATGTCTGCAGGTTTATTAATTTTTTTATAACATTTTCAGCACAATTTCCTTCCATTCTTTATTAGATATTGGAAGTTCATCATACTTCATTAATCTTGTAATTTAGAGAATATAACTTTTTTTTTTTTTTTGAGACAGAGTTTCACTATGTCACCCTCGGTAGAGTTCCATAGTGTTACAGCTCACAGCAACCTCAAACTCTTGGGCTTAAGTCATTCTCTGGCCTCAGCCTCCCAGGTAGCTGGGACTATGGTGCCCACCACAACGCCTGGCTTTATTTTGTTGTTGTTGTTGTTGCAGTTGTCATTGTTGTTTAGCAGGCCTGGGTCAGGTTTAAATCTGCATGTGGCCAGCGCTGTAACCACTGTGCTACAGGTGCAGAGCCATCACTTTTTTTGTTTTCAGAGACTCACTCTGTTGCCCTCAGTAGAGTGCCATGGTGTCATAGCTCACAGCAACCTCAAACTCTTGGGCTCAAAGCAATTCTCTTGCCTTAGCCTACTTGGCTATTTTTTAGAGACAGGGTATTGCTCTTGCTCAGGCTGGTCTTGAACTCCTGAGCTCAGCCAATCTACCTGCCCCGGCCTCTCAGAGTGCTAGGATTACAAGAGTGAGCCACTGAGCCCGGCCAAGAATATCACTCTTGATGAACTTTTTTCTTTTCCCCTCAATTTGAGAAAAAGTTTATTTTAAATTATAAAAGCAATACTTGGGGTGGAGTCGATGACTCAGTGAGTAGGGTGCTGGCCCCCTATACCAAGCATGGCGGGTTCAAACCCGGCCCCGGCCAAACTGCAACAAAAAAATAGCCAGGCACTGTGGTGGGCGCCTGTAGTCCCAGCTACTCGGGAAGCTGAGGCAACAGAATCACCTAAGCCTAAGAGCTGGAGGTTGCTGTGAGCTGTGACGCCATGGCACTCTATCATGGGCAATGAAGTGAGACTCTGTCTCAAAAAAAAAAAGCAATACTTTACTGTAAAAAGGTCAAATAATACTATCTGAGCAGAAAGTTAAAGCCTTCCACTTAATTTCCTAGGTGTAATCACTGTTAAAAGTTTGGTGTACATCTTTCGAGATTTTTCTTTTTCCTTTTTTTTAGAGACAGAGTCTCACTTTGTCATCCTCAGTAGAGTGCCGTCACGTCACAGCTCAGCAACCTCCAGCTCTTGGGCTCAGGCGATTCTCATGCCTCAGCCTCCCAAGTAGCTGGGACTACAGGCGCCCACCATGATGCCTGGCTATTTTTTTGTTTTGTTACAGTTTGGCTGGGGCCGGGTTCGAACCTGTAACCTTTGGTATATGGAGCCTACTTACTGAGCCACAGGAACTGCCCCATCTTTCGAGATTTTTCCATCATGCAAATACTATATTTAAACATACATTTGAGGGAGAGGAGGTGCAATGAAAGATATTATACATATTGGCCCAGAACTTCTTTTTAGTTATGAATATGCAATGGACGTATTTCTAGGTTAGGATGTACAGATTCTGCTTTAATATCCCATTGTGTAGATGGATCATATTTTACCTCCAGGTCCCCTGTTCCTAAAGCATTTTAGTTCTTTTTTTTTTTTTTTTTTTTTTTTAGCATTTTAGTTCTTATTTCCAGTTAATCAAACAAGGGCGGATGTACGTATATATTTTTCTTTCAGGAACTTTTTTTTTTTGCAGTTTTTTTTTCTTGGCCAGGGCTAGGTTTGAACCTACCACCTCTGGTATATGAGGCCGGCGCCCTACTCCTCTGAGCCACAGGTGGTGCTCTCAAGAACATTTCTAACTTTGGAATGCCTCGGTTGAAAGATTAGTGCATTTACAATTTTGGCAAGTCCTACCGGCTGCACACAGGAAAGGTAGTACAGTTCATCCCTCACCAATAGAAAGTGTACAAGAGTGCTCTTCCACTCCCTTTGTTGACAATGTGCATCACCAAATCTTTTTTTTGAGACAGAGCCTCAAGCTGTCACCCTGGATAGAGTGCCGTGGCATCACAGCTCATAGCAACCTCCAATTCCTGGGCTCAGCGAGTCTCTTGCCTCCGCCTCCCAAGTAG
>CAUYON010021165.1:0-17264 GCA_963573935.1 Arctocebus calabarensis
CCTGTAGTCCCAGCTACTAGGGAGGCTGAGGCAAGAGAATCGCTTAAGCCCAAGAGCTGGAGGTTGCTGTGAGCAGTGTGACGCCACGGCACTCTACCCAGGGCGATAAAGTGAGACTCTGTCTCTAAAAAAAAAAAAAGAAGAAAAAAGTCAGACTAGCCTTAGACATCTCCACTGCAAGCAATGCTATCAGGCAACATGGAAAAATCCAAAAATTTTTTAAAGGGGGGAAAAAGAGTGATCCAGGTTGGTAAAACTGTCAAGATGCTCTTCAAATGTGAAGGCAACAGGCCAACATCCCCCAACACAAACAACAGTGGAGACACCTAAAGAAACATTTTGGAAAAAGCTGCTTGACTGTAAAGCCAAATCAATTAAGAGATAAATCAATAGACCAAAATAATAGAAAGCGGTCTGATCCTTGAATTTATTTAAATATAGTTAGTAACGAATAGCTAACCTATTACAGGAATTATGATTATTGAACAAAGTGTGAATATTATAAAGCTAGACAATGTAAAAATAATAATATAACTGTGAACATTGGGAACTGGAATAATGTTCTTATTTATAAAGCAATGAGCCAGTAGATACTACCTAAATTCAAAAATCAATTAAAAAATTCAAAGTTCTTAATAATTTTTATAATATATATTTTTAATTTTAGAGGAGCCATTAAAAAATAATATTCCTCCCAGGAATGGAATAACAAGCTGTGGTATATGTACACCATGGAATACTATTCAGCCATTAAAAAAAATGGAACCTTTACAGCCTTTGTATTAACCTGGATGGAAGTGGAACACATTATTCTTAGTAAAGCATCTCAAGAATGGAGAAGCATGAATCTCATGTATTCAATTTTGATATAAGGACAATCAATGACAAGGACACGGTGGGGGTGGAGGAAGGGGAGATCAGAGAGAGAAAGAAGGAGATGGGGTGGGGAAAGAAAGAGCAGAGAGAAGGAAGGAGCGAGGGGGGTTGGGTCTTGGTGGGTGACACATCTTTTAGGGGCAAGACACGATTGTAAGAGGGACTTTGTCTAACAAATGCAATCAGTGTAACCTGGTATCTTGTACCCTCAATGAATCCCCAACAATAAATTAAAAGAAAATAATATTCTTTTCTGTGAAACAATAGTTCTTGGATAATCTGACAGTCCTTTGATTTTGGGGGGTTCTTTTTCACATCCTAAATTTAAGATGATGAAATCTTTAATGAAAGTATTTACTTCACATCTATCTATCCATCTGTCCACTGTTCATCAACCTACCCACTCACATACATAAAAATAGAAAGATATTTATAATGATGCTCACCTACTTTTAATATCGGTCATTTCTGGATGTTGGGTTTTATAGTGAATTAAAACATTAATTTTTGCATTAAAATTCTTTATATTAACTGTGTCATTTAAATAATACAACAGGGTTTCTTTTTCTTACAAAAGAAGAAAATATACCAAGATAATTTAATAATAGGTAGCATAAATACTACCTGACACCTTAGAATTCACAAACAGTAGTTGGAAATCCCATCAAGTTGAAGTGAGAGTAAGGCAGACATTTTCGGGCAGGAAGCAGACTTATTTTAGAACAGCTGACAGTCTCCAAATGGCGGGGAACACTAGCTGCTAGAGAGCCTCTGGCTCCAAACTCCACGTCTGCTACCCCTGTCCTCCCGTTCCTATCATGTTCTTCACTCCATCTAACTTCTCCCTAGGAGACTTCTTTGTCATCTTAGCTTTGTACCCTCAGAGCAGCATTATGCAGGTTTTTTTGTTTGTTTGTTTTTCTTTTCTTTTCTTTTAATAAGGAAACTTCTCAAGATCACACCCACATTGTGGTTTCACCCGAGGTGGCTTGGGTAGTGTAACAGGCAAGTTTCTCGTTTGGTTTGAAGTCTCCCACAGCTAAAAGGCCCTGCAAATGTCCTTCACCCAAGCGCTACCCTGGCTTCTAAAGGCTTCTCACCTGCTTCCCAACTCCTGTAACTCTTCGGAGCACCTGTACACATTTGCTACTTCATCTCTGCCCATCTCCCTGTCCCTGGCCTCCAGGGGGCCTGCCCAGGAGGGAGCCTGGGGGCCCGTGCCCAGTGCTGTGGAAGCCTACCCACCCCAGCACAGGGCTTCACTCCCACTCTGCTCAGGAAAGTCAAGGTCTCCTTCCTTCTGATGGTTGAAAGGCTCGCATGTATGTGGGCAACTCCCAACACTGAGCCTCCAGTTAGTGGCTTTCATTTTTTAAATTAACCGAATCCTTCCCTCCCCTGCCGGCCTCCCATCTGTGACAGATCTCTGCATGGTCAATACATAGATCAACATGGGGTCCTAGAGCTTGGCCTCCCCTCTGGGACCTTGGGCTCCACCAGCCACTGTGCTACCCCTCCCCACATGCCATGGACAGCAGGAGAACCTTGACAATGGGCACATCAGCAACAGAACTCCATCTTGCCCCACATCTGGGTTTACCTTTCTGCAGAGGGCTCGCCCTTCACTGGGCAGCGTGACACGATGTCCTTCACCCTCTCTTGCCTTGGCTCTTCCTCTTTGACCAGCCGCCCCCCATGCACATCCGCCCTCCACACCTGCTGCCGCCTCGCGCTCTCCCTCCTCCAGCCCACTTTTGGTATTTGTTGTCTACTTTCCAAGCTGCTGCTCCCATCAAAAATATGCCAATTTTTCTTTTCTGCCAACTGAATGAGGGATCCATTTCTCAGTGGGGCATTCCAGGGCCATCTACTCTGTGGCCAGAGTTGCCCAGGACAGCTTCACTTTTCTTGCTTCCTTGGCAGGCTGGTCGCATGCCCAGCTCCTACACCATGTTCTGACTCTCACCTCCATGACCAGAGTTTCGCTTGGTCTTTACCTGCCTGCCTAGGAACCCTGACACCCGTGATGTGCCGGAATCTATTCCTCTCCCCAGGTCTGCACCCTGGCCCTTTTACTGACTTTCTCAATGTGCCCACACCCTTGGGGGCATACAATGTTCTCATCACCCCGTGAGATCCTGAAGCATGAAGCAGGCTCGGGGGGCAGAGCCCGCTCACCAAGGTGACAGAGCCAGCCAGTGGCTCCATAACGACCTCAGGTTTGTCCTGGAGCCTAGCGCCTTTACGGGACACTGGTCTCGCCACCTGCTTGCTGACAGTGTCTGGGCTGAGTGACAGGTACTGGTGGGACTGTCTCTCACCTGCACGAGTCAATGGCTCCTAGAAGAAAGGGTGGCCTCACAGCACTTGGCGCAGGTACGAGCCCCACTGTCAGGAGAAAAATTGGCTGTGTCCTGTCACTACTGGACACTTCTCCCATTAACCCTTCATAGTGCACCACAAGGAAGGCATTATGAGTCATGTGGAAAATGGGGATTCAAAGCTTAGAGAGGCTGGAGAGGTGCAGGGTGTCCTGCTGTGTGGCGCCCCTGACCCTATACCCCCAACCCTGTGCACACTGACCAGGCCACCCCAGAGGGGCGGTGTCCACAGGCAGATCACACTGGGGACCCCAGGTGCTGCAAAATCACACCTAGCAGAAAAACTGGTGCCAAGAGGTTTGTTATTTTGAAGGCCCTTACTGAAAAAAATCTAAGATAATGAAAAAGTATTAAGCTTACCAATTTTTGTTTTTTAAAAAATAAGATTTCTTTTCCTTTTCTACCCTCAACTAATTTCCACTTGTGTCTGAAACACCCGCAGAGTTGTGTTTTAAGAAACAGCAAACGTTTAACTCTTACCAAGAAATTTCTGAGGCATAGAGCTCTTACGTTTGGCGACGTTACTTGCTAGTCTGTCCAGCACCAGGGATCTCTCCGATCCTATCTTGCACAGGTCTTCTGCCATTTCACTGTGGTTAGTTTCTTCTTTAATGACTAAAGTCAAAGACAGTTAGAAAGGCCAGTTTAGAAACTTTTATGTGTAAAGGGTTTAGTTGCGTCCGATGTTAAACGTGACATTTGAAAAGTCACAAGCGCCAGCCCCTTTATAGAGGCAGAGATCATTCCCAACCTTCCTGACAATTCTGCCAGACAGAGGATGGCTGCAGCAATGCCAGGACTGGCCACCTGCTGATGCTCCTTCCTCCAGCACCTGCTGACCACAGATCCCCTGAGACCAAAAGAACAAGCACAGCACCGTCGCTAGAGGCTGGACGGGGATCACATGAGTATATCCTTTCACAGGGTCTTTTTGAAGTCTCAGAATTGTCTCAAATATGCTATCAGCCAATCCTAACACAAGCCCTCTGGGAAGGAAGGAACTGTCAAATCTAGAAATGACTAGGGGTTTGAGTCCGTGGACTCGCACAGCCAACCGAGATGCAGAAACGTGGCCTTCAAGACCCTACAGCAATTGGCCATGTGGGGAAGGAACCCAGAGCTGTTAATCTCCAAGCACACGACAAACTCCTGAAAATCAAAGAGGTCTCAACAATCTCCTGAAAATCTTAAGAGCTCTCTTTCTTTCCATAACTGAAGATACAACTTTGCACCCTGCACAGACCCATCTATATGTACTTTGAGTTCTGAAAACTGCAGATTTTGAAATACTCCTCTTTCATTTCTCTGCAAGTTATCCTAATATATAAGGAGCTGAAAATGCAAATATATCATCTTCCAAGTATCTAATCAATTCTTACAACACTGTTTCTTCCTTATGCTTTCTCCTTCCTCAGGAACCATGGGCTGAGCTCTCACAGGGTCTCTGGGGGTTTATCCTTTTTGTGGCTGATCCGTTTGTCTATTCCACCAAAGATTACATCCTTTCCCGCTGTACTTTCATACAGTGCGAGACATGACTCTTCTTTTTGAGAAAGTTGCCAATTCTCTTATTTATGCACCTAGATATACTTTACAATGCATTTGTGTACATGGTTACCAAATTCCAATAACATTTACAAGACAATTTTATGTTGAATCTGTGCCTTGCTTTGGGGAGAAGTATAAGGACAGGGTCCAGACTTCTGTCCCTCTTCCATCTTCCAGGATTTGACAGTTTCTTCAGTATGTTCTGCACATTACCTGCTAAGATGATTTCTAAGTATTTTATGTCTTCATTTCTATTATGAAAGCCGCTCTGAAAACACATATTCCTATTTGCTATTATTACTGATATGTTTTATATTTTAACATAGGACTTATGTGTTTCGTATTAAATGGGCAAAATATACAGCCCATATCTTGATTTATATGCAGGAGAAACATAAATCCATAAAGTCCAATTTCCTAATTGTACACTTTGTGTATCAAGCTAGATCTCAGCTTCCCGAAATGCCCATTCTTCTCTGCAAAGCAAGGCCTGAGGCCTTGTGGTCCAGCACGGTTTCCTCTGCACCCTGCCCAGGGCCTCCCAGGAATGTCAGTCTCCAGAGTGGGTCACAGTGGAGCAAAGGAGCCCACAGCTCCCAAATCACTGGCCATTCTGTGCTCAGATGCACGTACCTCTGAGGGCTTGGGACACATTTTGTATACCTAAGGCTCAAGAGAAACTTTCTTTTTTCCCCTGTAAAGACATTAAGAATAGGTGACCAAAAGCCTTTTACTAAGAAAAAAAATATATCCAGGAAAATTAATCTTTTCTATATCTTCTAAGCTAGGCTTTGCTTTGACCTAGTGGGCCCAAACTAAGGAGGTTTGGGGAGGAAAGAGGCCGTCCACCTGAGCATGGACAGGAGCTGTCTCTGAGAAAGGGGCGGGAAAGGGGAGACGCCCACAGAGGTCAGCTTTGGTGACCAACAGCCCACGCCAGTCCCCGACCTCCTGCTGGCCCCGTCAGCCCCAAATATAGTCTAGGGGGACTTTCGTTAAAGTCCTTTCATGGGTCCCTTCAATACCACAAGCTCTTCAGACAAGCACTTCCTGCACACTTAGAAGGGCAAGGGGCTGGCAAGGGTAAACTGAAAGGCGTCTCTGTCTAAAGGTTATTATGATCATTTGCACATCTTGATACCAGGCTGCCTGGCCCCGTCTGTGGCCTTGCTGAGCTCAGATGATTGCTCCTCACCTCCTGACTAGGTAACACTTAATACAAATCACTGGCACGTAAGTTTACTGACGCAGATGCCGACAGATGGTGAGGTTGAAGGTGTCAGCAGTCAGTGCCCTAAACACCTGTCCTCAGTAGGGCCCCAGCTCACACAGGTTCCTTCCCTCGTGTCTGGCTCAGGGCGCTGCTGTGACGGGCCAGCCAGGACTTCCCACTCGCACTGGGTCACCTTCAAAAAGAGCCTCAGAAGTGAGACTCAAGCCTAAGCCTTATGGAAGGGGCACTGGTCCTCCTCCACCCCAGAAGGAGCTCTCGCCAACTGTGAGGTCACAGTTGGTTTCTTTAGTTATTAAAACAGTGGAGGAAACAGAAGTCGATCAGGGGTCCAGTTCTTTGTTTTATCTTCCTGATCCCATGTGTGTATCAGATTGTTGTTTTCAGTAGGTCTTGGTGTTGCCAACTGTGAGTCCTCAACATATACTTGTTAAGTACAGAAAGTGGCTTACTAAGCATTAAAATGTAAATTACATCATTAGGAAGGCTTACTTCTAAGACATATTAATTTATTTTTTACAGAAAAACCCAACATTTGAGCGTTCATATTTTATTTCAAAGGAACAAAATCATCCTCTCATCCCTCAGCCTCCTGCTGTGGGGTCTGGCTATAGATTTATAACTCCTAAATTGTCATTATTATTATTACTATAATCAAATATATCCAATTTCTCCTCTTCCACCCACCCTGAATACCTTCCATTCTAGATCTGAGATTTTGAAAGAACTGAAATGATAATTTAATAGCCTTTGTCCATTTCACAGGTGAGAAGGTTAAGGCTCAGAGAAGTCCTGTGTCAGCCCCGGGTCTTAGGCTGACCAGTGGCAGGGACGGCAGGAGGACAGCAGAGCTCTTGACATGTGGCATGTCGCCTCTTGAGTCAGTTTTCAGGCCTCCGTCCTGAACAATTCTTTTCTCCTGCTCTCATCTGCCATTGATAATCTGAGAGCACTCCGGGGAATTTTCCTTTATGAACCATTTCTTAAAGTCAGAGAGTTGAGTGAGGCTTAATAAATTCGCTACCACTAATTTAGTTTCTCCCATCCAGTCCAAAGATAATTTTTCCAGTGGTAGTGCTAAGTGAATAGTGCTGTGAAAGAGATTTGCTTCGCTTGATCTATAGATAAATTTCTTATCTCCTAAAAAGTTAGGAAGGAACCTTTTATAATAACACTGCCATCCCCTGCATGAATGCGGCCTACCCTGGCGCTCTCTGTACACCCTCCCTTTACACTATCTAGGGACAAGACTGAGGGCCATCTTGTCACACAACACACAGGGAAGCGTCACCGCTCCCAAGACTAGAGAGACTTTCCTCTAATCCTGTCACAACCTCAACACCATCAAGTTCTGGGGTCTTTCAGTGAACTTGGGCCTCACATTCCAGGCAGCTGTGCCCTGGGTCTGAACTGATGATTGAAATCACAGCCTAAAAGTTTTACTTGATCAGCTTTGTGAAAAAACAGTGATAAAACAAGATTTCAGATTTTATTTTATTAAGCACAAAGAATCACTACTCAAGGCTTTAAGAAAAAGAAAAAGAAAAAACACACCAGCATCCAAAAAACAAAGCAAAAAATTTTCAGGGTCCCTACTGTCTGTCTTAGGCGCTTCTCCAGATAGGAAGAGTGGGTGCTGAAAATCAGGCTCTCTCGGGTCACATGGGGACCTAGAAGGTTGGGAAGCACAACGCGCTCCTAGAGAAACTGCGATGTCATCGGCCAAAAACTTCCCTCCCTCACAGCCACGGTGGGCAGCAGGCCGGGCTCTGCTCCTGGCCAGCTGGGAGACGCTGGGGCGGCCTGAGCAAGCCTCTGCGCTTACCTGGGTACAGCGTGCCCGGAAGGCCCATGCTTTCCAAGTAGTTGTGGCAACGCTCTTTATGTTCCTCTAAAGAGCTTCGCTGTTTATAGCTTCGGCCACAGTATCCACATTTGTGAGGTTTACCAACTGCAGGAAACACAATTGAGTTCAAGACCCCCATTAAATGTCGGCCTTATGTGTAACGGGAATGCATGCAATACAATTATTACCAAAAAACTAAAAAAAAAAAAAAATCTACTCTTGAGAGCTAAAAGCATTATGGACTTGGTCAAAATTACTGAATTTAAAAATGTTAATGCTCAAGGGTTTCTTTGATTGTACCAAGAACTCATGCGATTGTTGTTTCATCTGTGTCCACTGTGCTGACAACCAAATTGTCTCCTTTTTAAACCATGGAGGTTTGTCCTTAGGCTGGAGGAAGGGCACCACTGCAGGGTTATAAAGTGGGAGCCAAACAGCTGCACAGAGACATGAGGAAGGCCCTCGTGCTGGCTGGATAATCCGCAGACTCCCCTCCTGGGGAGGCCTCGCTCTGTCCTGTGAGCTACATGAGGCCTGATCTGATGTCACACCTAATGCAACCACAGTGAGCTCAATTCCAGCTAAACTGGATAATCTGAGTGTCTAAGGAACCATGGTGGACAAATATGCCTTAATAAAATGAGCATTTTGTTTCTAAGACCTATTTGAAATGTTTGTGTATAATGCATTTCCACTCACATGAGGAATACACTATGTACACCTCACAAACCAAGCTTACAGAGAAGCTCTGTTGTCTGCCCAAAGAAATCCAGGGTGGCACAGCTTCTAGGTCAGCCTTGCCCAACAGCACGTATGGTAATGATGGAAATGAGGTCTCTGCCTCTGCTGTCCAATGTGGCAGCCACCAGCCGCATGTGGCTAGTGAGCACTTGAAGTGTGTCTAGTGCCACCGAGGAAGGAGGTTTTCATTTTGATTTTAATTTACCAAAAATTAAATTTAAAATACCTCCTATAGTTAGTGGCTACAGTATTGGGCAGTGTGATTCTATACAGTGAGTTCAGCCCTTCATGGGTTTCAATTCCTGAATTTTCTTGAAATACCACCTGGAACGGTATTTTAGGAAAAGACCACTAGTCAGCAACTCAATCATACCTCAGTTTAAAGACTCCAATAGATACCATTTTAAGAGCTAAAAAATATCTTCAATCACTTACATAAGGAATATAAAACTTTACCCTAAAATCAGAATCTTTTACTTCTTTCTCATACTGTTTTATTTCACATATTTCAAAGTAGTGTGTACAAATTAAAACCATCCAAATAGGAATGCTTGGTTAAATCTATTTCCTTGGCGAATGGAAGCTATGGTTTAAGAAGACTAAAATGAAAACCAAAATTTGACTTCTGGAAAAGTTAACAGAGAAAGAAAAGGATTTTCCTTTATCTATACAAAGTGATGTTCCCCTAAACACCAGGAAATAATGTTGAAATACAGAATATTACCTAACATTGCAAGTTTTATTGGGTACTGTTTTTAGAAATTAATAGAATACAGATAACCACTCAATGTCCCTTCCTGAAAAAGCTCTAACTTCAATAAATTCCAAAATCAAAACTGCTTTCTATAAATATGGGATGGTGTCAGGTGTCCATTTTTCTGAGTTTATGGTTGGTTTTAACTCTGGAATATAAGAAATATGTTCATTGCAAGCAGCTCAACTAAAGTCTGTCTTGAAGCATAACCCAATATTCTGCAGGAAAGAAGCCTCAATGTGAGCTCACAACTTCCTAAAAAAAGCCATAAGGAAGAAAGAGGGAACCTCCCCCCCCCCCCGATCACCCAAGCCCCTCTTGTGATCGGCATGAGATGAATTCTGTCCTTTTGCCGCCACTAACTTCAGGTGGCCCTCAGGCCACCCCAGCTGCAAGAGGGCACAGTGACCCTAATCCTGGCTTTGAAGGGACTCAGGGGCTGTGCTGGGATAGAATGTGACCTCATCCGAGGAGGCCAGACTCAGGCTGACATCTTTACCTCCCTCTAGTAAAATCATCTTGAAGGACCTAAGCCACTTTTAGCGGGAGTTGTGCTTGTGTCAATGGTACTTTCAGACACCCGGGTCACCAGCAGTCTGGATCGATGATGGTTTTCTGCACTTGCTCATGGGTGGATCCGTAAGAGAAATAAACCGCCCAAAGTCTACCGCTTGATACATATAATTACCCTGGCACACACCATGCCCCAAGCCGGACGATGAGGCACGGAGCCGTAGCAGCACAGAGCCCCGGGTGCACCGGCTGTGGGTCAGGGAAGGGACGAGCGGCCGCGCTGTCACTCTGAAGGACTGATGTGCAGAAGGGTTTATACTGCAAATCAGAGTGGCCTGGGATGATGTTGTCCCAGGTAAGTGTCAACCTAAGAATGAGCATTTGTATCGTCTACTGACTCGGGAAGCTGTGCTTCTTCTAACCCCAATGTTGCTGCCCGTGGTGCCCATGTCTGCGTGACACCTTAGAAACGACAGGTGTGCAGACTCTTTCCTGGACTGCCTGTTAGCATGGCACATTGACTTCACAGCAGTCACAGCACAGGCCCACGTGCCTGCAGGTGGGACCATCACACAGGCTCACCATCCATGTCACCACTCGGTCTCACTGTCATGACATCACCCTCCCATCTCGGGGGGATGCCCTGAGCTTGTCCCTCCTGGCGCTGGCGTGGGCCTGTCCCTGGCCACCCCCTGTGACCTGCCTGCAACTCCTCAACTTCCTACAGCTCCTTTCTTGGGCAGTTTTATGAAACTCACCCTAATCATCACAGTTTTCTGATCAAGAGCACTGGGGGGGCGTCCTCCTGCTCATCAGAAGGGCGGGTGGGATGGGAGGACACGGCTGCGGGGCCCCGGGACTCCTCTCCCTCTTACCTACAGCCCCTTGGTTGCTCCTGCGGGTCCCCTCATCAGAGAAAGACCACGTGCTTGACAGCACTTGCTAAAACATGCACCACGTCCCTTCCAGCACCACTGCTGAGTCAGTCATATGTGGGATTTCTTTAAAGCAAAGCTTAGAAACTCACCTGCAGGCCAGCACTCAAGCCGTCCTCCTACAGAAGGCACTCCTGACCCTGCCCCTGGGGACCAGCGTCCCCTCAGACACTCCGCCGTGCCTGCCCCCATGTCCAGTGCTTTCCTCACATGCACTGTCGCCCCAGGGAGCACACACCCAGCTAGTGTGCGATAAAGGATGGACGCAGTGACAAGCCCCGAGGACCCCCAGCCATTACATCCACTTGCCACTTTGGGGAAGAGGTGCCTGGGCCCCTGCACACCTCCCACAAAGACCACAACCTCACCTTTGTCTTGCTACCTGGGGATGGAGGAAGGGGCTGGTCTGAAGCAGCCTCTGACCCGAAGCACCTGCCCAGACCAGGTGGCTGACGAGAGCTGGCTGGGAGCTGGAGGCTCTCTGACGGCAGGGACAAGGGCCACTCTCATGCTCCCAGAGCCTTGAGCTGTTCCCTGTGTCAAAAGTCCCTGACTGGATCACGTAAAGGAAACCCACAGATGTCACGCTGTGCAGACCCTACTGTAGGCAAGTGTGACACAGGAGGGGCTGGCCAAGAGCCATTTCTTCCTCTGACGCCAGGGTCATGGGCTCGGGAATACTGACACGGTGCCAAGGTGTCTCAGGAGGCAGAGCAGCTAATCTAACTGAAGATGGAGTTGAGCTTCCCAGGTGGGGAGTATTTTGAGAATGCTGGGACATTTATGATCTGGCTGAGACGGTGGCTTACTAGTTCGGCTTTACCCACCTCGTTCAAAGAGAAATCCTTTGCCGACAACCTGCTCGCATCTGCGCACGGGGCTCTCTCCGTGAGGCCCCTACTGGTTTCTGGCATGAGACTCACACTGGGAGTCAGTCCGGGTGGGTGTGCCCTAAAACACCTTCGTCTATCACTCTGCAACTGCCATCGCTACTAAACTACCCTGTGTGAAACGGTGACAGGTGTGACTTCACAGTCAGCAGAAAGAGAGCGATCTGAAAAACTTTTCAGCATCGCCAAAGTATGGCTGACAGAATCCTTTAGGAAGACCTCACCCAACAAAATGGGATGAGGCGGCAGCTTCTGCAACACACTCTCTAAGGACGAGACTTCTGCGTGGGTGTGCGTGTCTCCACCCCACTCCTCCAGTGCAGTGGGAAAAGCAGAATATGGGGCACAAAGGGGTCACTGGTGCCAAGGTAATGCTGGCCGACACCTGGCGTGGGGCCTGCGGGGGCGGCGCCGGGGGACCTACCGGAGTGCGTCCTCAGGTGGCCCGTGAGCGCGTCCCTCCGGCGGCAGGCGTAGTTGCAGAGGTGGCACTTGAAGGGCTTCTCCCCAGAGTGCAGCTTGATGTGCCGCAGCAGGTTGCCCTTCTGGGTGAAGGAGGCTCCGCACTGATTGCACTGGAAAGGCCGCTCCCCTGGGACGGAGAGAGGACAGCGGTGTGAGCGCGAAACTCCAGCAGGACAAGAGGACAACACCGCGAGAAAGTTGTTCCCCACAGGGGCCCGGTGACTTCCACCGGCTGCAGGTTTGATAGAACATGAGGCTTTCAGACGAAACCTGCCAGCTCCTTAACGCTTCACTGGCTGGGTCAATTTGATCTGAAAATCTAATTTTTTTCCCCTAAATCAGAATGGCACATCACAATGCAAATTCAAACTCATTTAAATAAAGTGACTGCAACATTTTGTGATGAAGAGCCACTCTTCCTGATCAGCAGTTTTGGAATAAACCAATATCCAATTTTGCGTGTTGTGGCATTTGGTGGGGTTTTTAATGTGGCTTTTTTCAAAGGGTCTTTAAAATATGCCACTGAAGCAGCAAAATAAAAAGGAAACTCATTAAAAATGCATTTCAGGATCACAAGTTCATTTCAGCGTTACATTCTTATATTTAAATGAAAGGCACTTCATTATAACAGTTATAATAACTTCTTTTCATTTACATTTTCCCTGTATTTTCCCTTTCAATTTCTTCTCCATTACCTGTCTGTCCCCAAGCAGGCAAATCAGGAGAGAGACAGACAAGAGTGTGAGGATGAGAGAGAGAGAGGGAGAGAGAGAGAGATAGGAGGAAAGATTGAATAAAATGAGAAGTTAAGAAACAGAAGAAAGCCCCCTCTCTTCCAAAGAAACGTCCCGAACCTCCCCGGGGCAGGGTGTAAAGACAGAACTGCATTGAGATTTCCTGCAGTTTTCTTTCTTCACAAATCTTTAAGCATTTAAGTTATTTTTGGTCTATATCCATAGCAGACAAGTTATCTGCTAAATACAGATCTTCTAGGGAATACAATTTAGTTGCTATTAAGGAATTCTTTCAAAAGTTGAACTAATGAATTTGTGACTAAGAAAGCGCTTGACCCTCTCCCAGGTGAGGCCCTACTTATATCTACATTCTGGATCTGAAAAGGGATAAACCGATATTTGACAAAAAGAAATATGCTATTGTGCTTTTTAGTCACAGGTCTTGGAATCAAATTCGGTGAACGTTTTATTTAACTCTTATTTAAAAGACTGAGACACCTGTAAGTAAATATAAAAGCTCCTTTGAAAAAGAAACAGTTTATTTAGAAGAGTCCTACGTAACCACCATTCTTGGTGTTGAGATACCCTAAAAATGTACTTTCTAGGGACATCTTTCTTTGGAAAAGAGAAAAACATTTTTAAATGGCTATTTAACCATTTTCCCAAGTGGCGAAGGTAATCATGGTGAAGAAGACCGCACGTACCAAAAACAGTTTATAAGTCTACTTTGGTACGATTAAAATCCACACCCGATTAAATCTAAAAGTCTATATTGGCACTTGAATTCCATCATTGCATCATTTTTTCTAAGTGGGCAGGACAGATGTGCTACTATAAAAGCTGAGACTAATTCATAGTGATATTCAATTATAAGCCAATTGAAAATGTCCTGATACTGTCTGGGATGTCGCTGGTATCCTCCCAAATCTCTTTCTGGATCTGTCTTGGCTGAACAGAGGAAAGGTTTAAGGTCAAGCAGGTGATGGAAAAACTCACTCACTCTCTGAGTTACGGGCCTGTGCCTATGGCCAATTTTGGATGGGAGATTAAAAACGGCCAGTAGCCAAGTATCCCTGAGGAGCTCCCAATGATGAAAGGTCACTTAATTATCTGTTAGGAACACGCCGGGCCTCCATCACACGTGCCCGTGATGTGTGAGTTTAACTCCAAATGGACCGCCGGGAAAGGGAGGGGCCTTGCACAGGGAGCCCTGGACAGGGTGAAATGGACACACCTCCAACCACAGCTGTCATTGGGACAGGCTGCATGGGAAAGCCCGTGTCATAACAAGGATGTGGGTACACTCCTGGTGACAAAACTGTGTGTGTGGCAATGATGCCAAGCTAGCAAATTCAACCCTATGCCTGTATCACGAGGAAACCATTTCCTGTGTTGTCAAGGCCCTGTGCTCCTCACCAGGTGTGAAGGGTGCAGAAAACACGGGGCACAGCCAGTGCCTGGGTCGGCTGGAGACAGAAAGGACAGGTCATCCAGCCAAGTCGCCCTTCTGAAGGGCAGGGCTCCGCCTGCCCCTGCTGTGCCTGGTTTCTTAGCCCCTATGGGCACACACTTCCCACCGGACGCCTCTGTTTCTGGCGGCCTGTGCTGGCAGGGCTGTGTTGCACAGGGCCTGGGGGCTTGAAGACAGTATTCAGAGTGGCCCACTCCAGAAAGGTTCCCCTGGGCGTGTTAGCAGGGAAGGGGACATGCCCACAGAGCTGGCCAGGGAGTGCTGAGCAGATCAAAGTTCTCTCGGGTTGCCTTTACTGTTGTTTAACTGGAATGAGGGCTTGGATATCATGATTTCAAGATTTCGTTTTTCATCGAAGTAACTACAGCTCTTCCATGTAGGGACCCTCAGTAGGAACACGTGAACACTTGTTAGTAACTTTGTTGGAAAAAAAAAGTTTTCATGGATGCCGACACTGCAGAATGTCTGAGGGCACATCAGGGCACGGTGAACTAAAAAACAGGTCTGAAATTCGAGGACTGACCTGGGCCTCTGGTGGCCACGCCTCGCAGTAGGGTTAGAATCAGTGCTCCGCTCAGGGAGCTCTGGGACTGAGCCTTTTCCCCTGGCAGATGGGAAGGGAACAGTGTGATTCCACACACAAGGACCTAAACTCGGACACTCTCCTTGGTCTTCCTTGTGAAAACCCCGTCACTCTGGCAGAGTCCCTGCTTCCCTCCTACTTCTCTCCCTCGGATCCTCACACTAGCTGGCAGATGTCGGCAGGGAAGGCTTCACACCTGAGCCCCAAATAGGAACCGATCAGCAAAGAGTTAGTACCAAGAAACCATGCACAAATGGCACCACTGGTATGTCACCACGGCACTGATGTGGCAGGGGCGAGGTTCACCCCGGGAGATGTCCCTCGAGAAGCCCCTGCTTGGTTCAGTCATGGGCAGGAGGAAGAGGACTGTGGTGCAGGTTCTGGCTGGTCCCGTGGGGAATCACATTGCACCTGAGCCCCCAAATGGCTCTATCTGCTCCCCATCCCAGCTGCACAGTCTGCGGGGGGTGCTCTGGGAGCTGGGGAGAGAGGCCTGTCCTGCTGCCTGGCCCCAGGGTCTGACCTGAGTCTGCACATCCACAAGTTCTTAAATGATTTTTCTACCCTTTGGTAAGTTTGAGAAGCGCTGCTCTAGAAATCCTTTATACGTAGAGCACCCAGAAGCATGCCTTCTCTAACTTTTGCTCAGATCCCAGGAAAATGAAAGTCTTTCAAACACGTGCAGTTGTTCAACCCTCATTCGGCCAAAGCAGGTATTTCTTTATCAACCTGTGACCCTCTGGATTTTTTGCAAATGAAAATGGGTGCTAAAGATAATCCATGAGTTCATTGTTTCAGGTGTTTTGTTTTTCCTTTAAATAAAGGGCAGGGCAGGAATTATGAAATTGATATCTGGGAGTCATGTGTTCTGTAAGTGGAAAACTCAGGGTGTTGGTATTTACGTGGCACTTCACTGTTTTAAGAAATGAATGGCAACCTGCCCGTCTGTATTTGGCAGGTTTATTCATTAAATGTAATTATCCTTTTATCAAGGCAGGCAGTCATTATATTTTGGCAATTTAGTATGCCAGAATTTGATTCACTTATCAACTATGTATTTAAGAGCGTTTTCACTGTACAGTCAGGCTCTATGTGAATGAGCAGCAATGTGATGCATTTGGAAGGCCTGCACCCTGGTCCCAGAGGATCACAGCAAACTTCTGTCACAAGTAAGCCACCAATGTCCACTTCACACAGAAGGGGGGATGGGACCACTGCCAGCTCACTTTGCTCAGGGCAGGATGCGATGGGTCTATCTCTCTGGGTAATTTGAACATGGGGGGCCCAATAGGAAGAGCAAAGTTTGTTAAAATTTAGAAGATGAATTTATGGAAGATGGGTACCTCCTGAAAATCAACTCAGATTTTCCAGATATACTGTAAGTAGAAAACATCATTTTGCAGTACTGCCCTCACTCAAATGCGAAAATCACATTCCTACAAATATCTGTATTTCTGATAACTCAGCGTTTTCAGATATTCAGAATATCTGAATTCCTGCTTAATTTTTGATAAGCATCTATTCTTTTGGCTCCTGGGAAGCAGCACAACAGGTGGGTGCTTCTCAAGTCGCCACCCTCACCTTCTTCAGAGGACCCTGCTAGCTCTCTAAAGCTCACTCTTTACCTCTCTCTCTCTTTTTTTCCTCCTCCTGGAGAAAGGACACCCAGACACTAGCTCTCCAACGTCCTGGCAGTGCCACCTCACAGGGAGTGACGGCTTCGGGCCTGCGTATTTTAAGGCCCAGCTTTCCGTGCCCATAGAAGTGGTGGATTTATTGTGTTTCGCCCACCTTGAGGGCAGCTTCCCAGGTAATAACAAGTTTCTGTTCAATTTAAAAGAAACCTCCCGGCTATAGCTAAAGGTAAAACGTGTGCCATGAATATTTTATTTCCAAGACTCTTTAGCACCATTAGTGATGGTGCCTCAACAGTTCTGTTGGACCAGTATGTGACTGCTCAATCAACATGACACGGGAGCAGGGCAGGATGCGGCCAGCTGAGGCTCTGGGCTGAGCAGTTCCCACAGCCCAGGGTGAGGGAGCATGCTGAAGCTGGGCGCAGCCACCTGACGCTGGATGGCCCATGTTCCTTTCCCTTTTTCTTTTTTAGAGACAGAGTCTCATTTTATCACCCTCGGTAGAGTGCCGTGCGGTCACAGTTCACAGCAACCTCCAACTCCTGGGCTTAGGCGATTCTCTTGCCTCAGCCTCCCGAGTAGCTGGGACTACAGGTGCACACCACAGCACCCGGCTATTTTTTGTTGCACTTCAGCTGGGGCCGGGTTTGAACCCGCCA
>CAUYON010021170.1:0-13750 GCA_963573935.1 Arctocebus calabarensis
GACTTTTTTTTTTTGAGACGGAGCCTCAAGCTGTCACCCTGCATAGAGTGCTGTGGCATCACAGCTCACAGCAACCTCCAATTCCTGGGCTCAAGCGAGTCTCCTGCCTCCGCCTCCCAAGTAGCTGGGACTACAGGCGCCCGCCACAACGCCTGGCTTTTTTTTTTTTTTTTTTTTTTTGGTTGCAGCCGTTATTGTTGTTTGGCGGCCCGGGCTGGATATGAACCCGCCAGCTCAGGTGGACATGGCTGGCGCCTTAGCCTGTTGAGCCACAGGCGCCAAGCCGATTTCTGACTTTTTTTAAGAGCAGAGAAAACAGTACAGCAGGGTCAACTCTAGACACCAATCGCTGGGTGCCAGGGCAGTCTGAAGGATGCTGATAACCAGAGGCCCCGCCCTGGGCTCGGTAACCGGAGATTTTGGGCTCTGAGGGGTGGTGCGCTGCACCTGTCACCCCGCAGCAGCCCGCGTCCTTCCACTCCCCTCCCCAGTCTCTCCTACTCCTCGGGTCCCGCCTCCATCAGCGAGTGCCCCTCCTCGCCCCACCGGGCTTCCAATCCCGTCCCGTCTATCGCTGGGCAGCCAATCCGGAGACGGCACTCCCTAGGGGGCGGGTCGAGGGGCGGTGCTCATCGACGGAGTCAACGGCCCGCTTCAGCCGCGGGGCAGCGGGGGCTTTCGCCTGCTGAAGGTGGTGACGCGCCGGCTGAGGCCGCCTTGGACGTTCTGCCACGCCAATCCGACACCATGAACGACCGCCGGGATCCAGCCAGTGACCAGATGTCGCTCTGGAAGGAGAATCGGACCGTGCAGGTACACCCTGTTGCTCTCCGAGGTGGCCCGAGGGTCCGCGACAAAGTGGCGCAACTGCGAGCAGCGGCCCGGCCCTGACTTCCTCGCGGGGCGGCGCCCGGAGGGCTGTACCACTGAGCGCGGGCATCAGGGGCCGCCTTTGGGGTACTCACGCTGCCACATTCCGGGCAGGGGGAGAGAAGTCTGGGGCGAGGGCAGCGGGCCTGCAGGAATTGTCCTCCACAAGCGGGCGCGGATGGTTGCCTCTGATTTTTGCATTTTTGCCAGCTGGGACAGAGGTCACAGCCTGGGAAAAGAGGCAGAGAGATGCAGCTGCAAGAAAGGAAGTAGCGGATGGGTGGGGTAGAAGCAGGCTCCCTAAACAATATCTACAGGCTTTCAATTTTCTGCGGTGCCGGGGGTAGGGACGTTGTCTTATCATATTGATGTCACCAGCACCATACCGATAACCAGTATGCACAGCATTAAACGGCAAAATAAAAGAATTTTTACATCCATTATTCCCTTTGCCCTTAAAAACATCAAGCCTAGTATTTTAGAGCTGGGAGGAGTGACATTAGGGATTAATTAATGCATTTATTCATACAAATTCTTTAACTGCCTCCATGCGCTAGGTAGGCACCATGTTGAGACAAAGTTTACACATTGCGATGAGGCAAGAACGACGCCCAGGAGAAGCTCAGAGTCTAGTGAGGGAGATAAGGTGCATAAACAGGTAATTACCCTTCAGCGTGGTGAGGAAGGGCGCTAACAGAAATCATCTGTAGAATGCAGAGTGAGTGACCAGCTTGGCTGGACAAAGCAGGTGACATCTGAACAGGAACTTTAGAGAGGAGTAGGATTTTAGCTTAGGTGGTGGGGGAGGCCTGTGCCCGTGGGTGCAGAGTCTCAGAGGGCATCTGTAAGGAGGCTGGATTAGATGAGCCACGTCTGGTCTGAGTCTTCTTTTGGCAGATTGGCCCAGGCAGGACTTGCCTAGTTCCGTGCCTGCTGGATAATAGCAGAGCGGGGACAGGAGCTTGCCTTTCCTCGTCCTGCCTAGTGCTCTTTCTCCAAATCCTGCTAGTGGTCTTGAATTTCAGCAGTAATGCTGAGTGCTCCTAGATTGCTTTAATAAGGCTTTCCTGTTTGGGAGAAAACTACTGTTCTCCTCCTCTGTCCTGGAAAGTCTTTCCTCTTGATACTGTCCTTAGTTATATGCCACTAAGTTAGTTTAATTTTTAGATTCTTAAAGTGAACTAGAGAGACTTACAGATTTCATCAAGGACGTGCAACTCGTTAGTACAGACTCAAGGTTAGCACTCAGCTTCATTACCAAAGTTGCGGATGCTGGCATGGATGTGTAGAGAGAGAAACACTTTTACACTGTTGGTGGGACTGCAAACTAATACAGCCTCTTTGGAAAGATGTATGGGGAATCTTCAAAGAACTCAAATTAGACCTTCCATTTGATCCTGCAATCCCACTACTAGGCATTTACTCAGAATAAAAAAAAAAAATCATTTTATCATGAGGACCTTTGCACTAGATGGTTTATTGCAGCTCAATTTATATTCGTCAAGATGGGGAGACAAACTAAATGCCCATCACCCAGGAATGGATTAACAAACTGTGGTATGTGTATACCATGGAATACTTTTCAGTCATAAAGAAGATAGGGATTTTACATCTTTTGTATTAACCCAGATGGCATTGAAACATATTCCACAATGGGTACTTGCTTTTCTATTCCCCTCCAGGGGAGTAGGAAGTGGGATTGCTGTTCCCCCACTTAATGGGCACAATGTGAGGGTCTATGACATACCTCTTGGCTGTGGGACACAACTACTAGAGGGACTCTACCTAACAAATGCAAATATTGTAACCTAGTTGTTTATACCCTGACATTAATCTGGATTTTTAAAGAAAATAACTTACCTTTATGGGGCCAGGACTTTTCCATACCCAAAGTTTTCGCTAAATCCTGGTTCACACTGGAGTTTTCATGAATACTTGGTGAATTGAGAAAAATATAGACAATGTAGTGAGATTTTTCATAACACAAAATATATTCATTTCCAAAGGACTCCCTTTATTTTCTGAGACTAGCTTGCTTCTTTCTTGTTTGGGAGAATCCTGAACTGTTGAATCATTAAGTCCTTACTGTTGATTTATCCGGTGAAGTTGCCCATGTGAGAAACAGCTGACCCACGAGGCATACAGGAGGACTTACAGTTGAAATACTGCTATCTCCTTTGTCCATGGCATCCCAGAGCACCTTGTACATTGTCCTGATTGGCAGCCACATCGATGTCTTGTTGTTCCTCAATTTTAGCTCCTCTGAGCAAAAGCTGCTTATTTCTTTGAGGTCAACCTCGCTCTCCCCCGACCTTCCCCTCCCAAAGAAATTATGCATAGGCCTCAGAACCTATATAATTTTCAAGCACTTTATTATAAAAAATTTTAGGCATTCAAAAAAGCTGGAAGAATAGTGCAGTATATACCTATCTATTTAGCATCTAGCATCTTCACTTAACATTTTTCTATAAATCTTTTATATGTGTTATTCCATTTTTCCATCCCTTCATACGTCCAATAGACCATTAATGTTTTCAGCACATTTCAGAATAAGTTGTAGAGATCAGTATACTTTACCCCTAAACACCGAACATACAAATTAACAGCAGTTAATGTGTGTTTATATTTTTAAGGTAATATTTATATACTAAGAAGCGTAAATGTTAAATGTACCCTTCCATGAGTTTTGATAAATATATATACCTGTGAGTCCTAAACTCTTATCACAAGATATAAAAAGTTATATTCACTGGAAATTTCCTTCATGCTATTTCTTAGTCCTTTCCTGTAATGAAATGCCTGGTTCCTAGGCAGCCGCTGTTTTGAATTTTTTTTTTTTAACCATTGCTTTAGGCACTTTGTGTAAGGCTTCTTTCATTTAGCAAACATCTTTTTTTTTTTTTTGCAGTTTTTGGCCGGGGCTGGGTTTGAACCCGCCACCTCCGGTATATGGAGGCACCCCACTCCTTTGAGCCACAGGCACCACCCAACAAACATCTTTTAAGATTCATTCAGGTTGTTTCATGTATCAGTGGTTTGCGCTTTTTGTTGCTGAAGTAGTATTCCATTTATGACAATACTACCATTTGGTTATTCTGTTGCTGGATACTTGGACTGGTTCCATTTTTTTGCTATTATGAATAAAGCTGCTACAAAAATTATTACACAAATCATTTTGAACATATTTGCTTTCATTTCTCTTAGGAAATAGCTAGGAGTGGATTTGTTGGGTCACAGGCTAAGTAGATGCTTCAAGAAAAACTGCCAAGCCTTTTTTTTTTTTAATTGTTGGGGATTCATTGAGGGTATAAGAAACCAGGTTACACTGATTGCATTTGTTAGGTAAAGTCCCTCTTACAATTGTGTCTTCCCCACAAAAGGTGTGGCACACACCAAGACCCCACCCCCCTCACTCCTTCCCTCGCTCTGCTCTTCTTTTCCCCACCCCTCCCTCCTTCTTTCTCTCTCTGCCCTCCCCTTCCCCCACCCCCTACCGTGTCATTCATTGTCCTCATATCAAAATTGAGTACATGGGACTTATGCTTGGCCATTCTTGTTGCCAAGCCTTTTTCTAAAGTGCTTGTACCCTTTTACATTTTGTCAATAGTATGAGAGTTCAAGTTGCTTCACATCCTATCAACTTTTGGTGTTGTCAGTCTTAATTTCAACCATTCTAGTGAGTAGGAAGTGATATCTTATTGTGGTTTTAATTCGCATTGCTTTGATAGCTAAGGACGCAGTCATATGCTTATTGACTATTGGTATGTGTCTCTTTGAAATATATTTTCAAATCTTTTGTCCTTTTAAAAATTGGATTGTTGAGGCAGGATGGGGTGGCTCACGCCAGTAACCCTAGCACTCTAGGAGGCCATGGTGGGTCGATGTCTTGAGCTCAGTAGTTTGAGACCAGCCCGAAAGCAAGACCGCATCTCTACTAAAAATAGAAAAACTCACTGAGTAATTCCAGCTACTTCAGAGGCTGAAGCAAGAAGATCACTTGATCCCAAGAACTATGAGCTATAATGATGTGATGGCACACTACTCAGGGCTAAGGAGTGAGACTCTGTCTAAAAAAGAAAAAAAAATTGGACTTTTTTTTTTAAACAAATGAACAGCTTATTAAGAATTAAACAAAGGTATGATGTGGTACAGTACAAGCCAGACACTCAAGATAGGTATAATAGTACTACTCACACAAAAATTTAAATTTCACCTCAAAAAAAATCATAAGACAAAAGAGAAAGCAATTTCACTGTTATAAAACAAGATATTTCATGCAAAGTATTAACTCTACCCCCCCAAAGCCCAACCTCCCAACAAAGAAAAACCTATCTGGGAATACTGCTATGCTAACATATTAACCACATCATTCATAGGAAAACAGTAATTAAGCAATGAATTAAATTAAATAACAAAGCTCAAACTATCATAAACTAATAGACCACAATGATTTTACAAAACAAATAATTCCAGAAATCTTATAAACAATAAAAAAAGAAGAAATATTTCAATATCATTCTACTTGATTTGGATACTCCTGATATTGAAATTAGACAATATATTGTTATAAAGGGAAATTACAAACATGTTGCACTTATAGATGAGGATGCAATATCCTAAACAACATATTGACAAGTTGAATTAAAAAATTAATATTTAAGTAATGTACTTTGGTCAAAATTGAATCCAATTTATATGAAAGTTAGTCACTATTTTCTTTTCTTTTTTTTGGTTTTCTTTCCCTCACCCCCTCCCTCCTTCTCTGTCTGCTCTCTCCTTCCCTGATGCCCCACTGTGTCATTGATTGTCATTAATCGTCCTCAAATCAAAGTTGAATACATAGGATTCATGCTTCTCCATTCCTGTGATGTTTCACTAAGAATAATATGTTCCACCTCCATCCAAGTTACTACAACTGCTGCAAAGTCTCCATTATTTTTGATGGCTGAGTAATATTCTATGGTATACATATACCATAGCTTACCAATCTACTCCTGGGTTGAAGGACATTTAGGCTGTTTCCACACTTTAGCAATTGTAAATTGGGCAGCAATAAACAGCCTCGTACAAATGTCCTTATAATAAAAGTTTTTTGTTTCTTCTGGATAGATGCCCAGCAATGGGGTTGCAGGATCAAACGAACGGGAGGTCTAGGTTGAGTTCTTTGAGCTTTCTCCATACTTCCTTCCAAAAAGGTTGTATTAGTTTGCAGTCCCACCAGCAGTGTAAAAATGTTCCTTTTTCCCCACATCCACGCCAGCATCTGCAATTATGAGATTTTGTGATGTAGGCCATTCTCACTGGAGTTAGATGGTATCTCAGGGTGGTTTTAATTTGCATTTCTCTAATAATTAAGGACGATGAGCATTTTTTTAAGTGTTTACTGGCCATTTGTCTGTCATCTTTAGAGAAGATTCTATTCATCTCTCTTTCCCATTGATGTATGGGATTGTTGGTTTTTTTCTTGTAGATTAATTGAAGTTCTGTATATATCCTGGATATTAAACTTTTGTCAGATTCAAAATGTGCAAATATCCGTTCCCATTGGGTAGGTTGTCTATTTGCTTTCGTTGTTGTCTCCTTGGCTGTACAGAAACTTTTGAGTTTAATTAAGTTCCATTTGTTTATTGTTGCAGTTGTTGCTGTTGCCATGGCAGTCTTCCTCATAAAGTCTTTCCCCAGGCTAATATCTTCCAGTGTTTTCTCCAATTCTTTCTTTGAGGATTTTTATCGTCTCATGCCTTAAATTTAAATCCTTTATCCATCTCGAATCAATCTTTGTGAGGGGAGAAAGGTGCACATCCAGTTTCAGTCCTTTACATATGGATATCCAATTCTCCCAGCACCATTTATTGAATAGGGAGTCTTTCCCCCAGTGAACCAAACTCTTGTTTGGTTTATCAAAGATTAGATAGCTTTAAGTTGTTGGTTTCGTTTCCAGGCTTTCTATACAGTTCCAAGTATCTATGTCCCTATTTTTGTGCCAATACCATGCTGTCTTGACCACTATGGCCTCGTTATACAGCCTAAAATCTGGTGTGGTGATACCCCCAGCTTTGTTTTTATTACTAAGAACTGCCTTAGCTATACGGGTTTTTTTCTGGTTCCATACAAAGTGTAAATCGGTAAATTGCTCTGGGAAGTATAGACATTTTAACAATGTTGGTTCTTCCCAGCCATGAGCATGGTATGTTCTTCCATTTAAGAAAGTCCTCTACTATCTCCTTTCTTAAGGTTTCATAATTTTCTTTATAGAGGTCTTTTACCTCTTTTGTTAGGTATATTCCTAAGTATTTCATTTTCTTTGAGGCTATTGTGAAGGGAGTTGTGTCTGTGATTAACCTCTCATCTTGACTGTTGTTGGCATATACAAAGGCAACTGACTTATGGACATTGATTTTATATCCTGAGACATTACTATATTTTTTGATGACTTCCAGGAGTCTAGTAGTTGAGAAGGAGAGAGACAGAGAGAGGCTCTGGGCCTCAGACGAGAGGAGAGAGTGAAGAGGAAGAGGGAGAATACGGGCCTCAGGCCCAAGAAGATTGACAGATGATGCAGGAAAAAGCAAGAGAGCGGAATAAATGAACTTGAAGGTTTTCCGAGAAAGATGGCGGCCAAGTAGCAGCTTCTGTGCAGCCGGGCACAGTGAGAGTGGGGAGAGAGGACCCCAGGCATCTCTGGCCAGTGGGTGGGTACTCTCCTCACAGTTTATATATAGAAGGCTCCAGGCTGAAGGAGGCTTATCCTTGGTCAACACATGGCTTTTAAGCTTGCACTGGCCATCACCATCCAGCCACCAAGGGTTAAAAGCATGAAGTGGGATGTTCAGGGGTGAGGGTCACTTCACTTACATTCCAAGAACTCTGTTACAGGCCACACCTAACTGTAACGGAAGCTGGGAATTGGGGTCTGCTTCCGTGTCCAGGAAGCCAACATTTCCGCATTATCCAAAACATATGAGTACACTCTGTATTTGGTGGAAACCCAGCCCTTTTCTTGAGATGTGGCAATGGGCAGACAAGATTTTCTTTTAAAGAATATGTCCTTTTTGCTTTCCGATATTAAAATATTCTCTCTGTTAGAAAATTATGACTGCAACAGAAGGTCATTGTTATTTTTTTGTTTTTGTATCTCCCCTTGCTTGATAAATGCTTTTCTATAAGTGAGCAGCTCTCTATCAAGATCCTTCCTTCTACTCCCCAGTTAGTTTTGATCTTTTACTGGACTGGCAGAGCTTTACATTTGGGAACTACTCCAGCGGGTTATCTGTTGTCTCTACCCTCAAACCCCAGATGCAGAGAGCAGCTGGGTGTATCCTCCTTTGGAACCACAGTGCCAGCCATTGTGAAAGGAATTTTGGGGGCGTCTCCCCTTGTGGTCAAATTTTGTTACTGACAAGTGAATGGGAAGTTTTGTAAGCTTTCAGAAGTGAGTATTCAGTCAGATGTGTGAGTGATAGGTATGACTTCGATTCACTTAGAAATCCTTTATTCTCTTAACATGCGTTGGTGGGAAGGAAGCGGTTCTAGGGGTATTCTCAGTTGCTCGAATGGAACTGAAATGGGAACTTTGCTGCTCACAGCTTAAAAACTGCCCTGGATTTTCCTTTGGGATACTTAGGTTTAATAAGAAGCCTTTGATCCATTATGAATTGGAGAATGTGAATATTTCAAACCTTTTTTTATTCAGTTTCCTTATTATCTGGGAGAGAGGTTGGGTCTTAGCTTAGCCATTCCAGTTAGTGAGTTTAGACTGTGAGGGTCTATATATTTTTTTAGACCTGGATATTAAATAATAACTGCATTGACATTGCATTGCCAACATTCTGGATGGAGAAGGTGTGACTGAGTAACTTAACTCTTTGTACACATAAGTTTTCATTCCTCTTGGGAGGTATAGGCATGGAATTGCTAAATTGTAGTGTGACTGTGGCAGAGACATTATGGGAGCTGGAATAGAAATTCCTAAGCTTTCACTTACATTTTTTAGCCAATATTTACATGACTCTATAATTTTTTTCTAGGAAAGAGTGGCTGATTGCAAATGTAAAATAGGCAAACATCTATTTTTGTTTATTTTCTCTTCACTCGTGTTCTTAGTTGTCTTACTGCAGCTTCTAATACAGGGTAAAGGAAGCTTTTACATGTGTGCATCAGGGAGTCTTCATTTTTCAAGCCTGTCTTTCCAAACACTTCTTTTTATTCCCTGCTTTTTTGGGAGGTTGAAGGACGAGGCCATGTCTTACTGTTACCAGATTTAAGACAGTTTCAGGACAGATACAAACTCTTTAGCAATCCCTATTGTTTTATGTATTTTAAAGGTTTTCTTTTTCTTTTTTTTTTTTTTTTGGCCAGGGCTGGGTTTGAACCCGCCACCTCCGGCATGTGGGGCTGGTGCCCTACTCCTTTGAGCCACAGGCGCCGCCCTAAAGGTTTTATTTTTCAATAGGAGTATTCTGAATGCTTGCTAATTATTGAAAGCTAGTAGTAATGTTTGGACATTTCTTGCTGAAAGCCTTGAAGTAGCAAAGTGAAGGACTTGGCAGTTCACCAAGAAGAGAGGAAAATATTGGCATCTATTGTGACATGTTTACTTTTGTACAAAATAATATGACGTAGCCTTGCTCGAAAAACATTTCTCATTGGCATGAGGAAGGAGATGTATCAGTCATTCTTTGCTCACAGGTCCATGTGACCTTGACATCTCACATTTGTTATCTTCCTTGCAACTTTCACTATATTTTTTCTGAAATTAAAACTACCCAGTAGTTCTATTTCCTAGGGTCCTTAGAAGCATTTTCTTTCTTTCTTTTTTTTTTTTTTTTGAGACAGAGGCTCAAGCTGTCACCCTGGATAGAGTGCTATGGCATCACAGCTTGCAGCAACCTCCAATTCCTGGGCTTAAGCGAGTCTCCTGCCTCTGCCTCCCAAGTAGCTGGGACTACAGGCGCCCGCCACAATGCCTGGCCATTTTTTGGTTGCAGCCGTCATTGTTTTTTGGTGGGCTGGGCTGGATTTGAACCCACCAGCTCAGGTGTACGTGGCTGGCACCTTAGCCCGTTGAGCCACAGGCGCCGAGCCATTAGAAGCATTTTCTTTTGTTTCCCAGATCCCCATGCAGTTAAACACCACCAGGGATAGGTGATTCTTCACTTGCCTATTAAACTTATTAGCCTCGCCCTTTCTCTGTGCAATCCTTGTTAGCCGAAGGCCAGGAAGGTTGCAGCTCAGCTGGCAGTTAGCTTACTGCTGAGGTGGCTTTCATTGTACTTTGTGTAGCACCAACAGTAACCATTTGTGTTCTTTTTCAAGAAAGTAGTTTCATTTTCTTTCTCACCTTTATTGGCATTTCCTTTTTTCCATGGTATTTTATTTAATATTTTATTTAGTACCTTGTTTATTGAGTACCTTAGGTGGCTTGTGTAGCGTAATTTAGGCAATGAATAAGGTAGAATGAAAACTTACTCTTGCTCATTGACTGAGAGTATCAGACTCTCATCAGACTCTCTGATACTCCCATTGACTTGCAACTGTGGCACCTGTTGGCTTAGCCACCATGAAGTCTCTTTATAAGATGATGTGCGTGCTTGCGTCTCAGTGATGAAGTCTCAGCGTATAGCCCAGAATTCATAGTTTTCAAAAGGGTACTAATAAGTGGAAACTATCTTGATAAAATATTTCACCCGAAAAAGCTAACCTTATTCTTCCCAACAAAATCCCTAATTTACATCTCAGCTCTGGCTGAAAGAAACCTATCAACCTAACAAAGCCCAAATGGAATCTTTCTTTCAGTCCCTACTTCTAATCATAGTGCCCAGTTTTTTTAGCCACGCCAATTTCTGTAGCAGTTTTCCTAACAAGTTTGTCTAAAGGTGTTTGATCAGAATTTGAAGTTACAAGTTAAAAGATTTCCCTGTTATTTTTTGGAGGGGAGATACAGGGAGTGGGGTAGGGTATTGCTCCTTCCTCCTCCTGCTTGGAAGGAATCCTTTCTTGGCCACTCATGTTGGCCTGTAGTTTAGTTTATGCACGTGTTGAATCTACACACATTTGTTGACGTATTGAGCATCATCTTAGCGGATCAGGAATTTGGATGTGAAAGGAGTACATGGTCTAGGAGTACAAGAGTGAAGTAAACAGGTCATTCTACTGTTTTGTTCTATGGGCCACAAGGAGATGCCCTTAGCTTTACTAGAGGGGTGGCATGGGCAGGGCAGGGAGAGTGTCCCAGGACAAGCTTATTGGATATCATGGATAACCAGCGGCCAGGAAGATGTAAACGTGTTAACAGGTACAAATGCTGCCTAGATCTCCTAAAATTGTCCAGTCACAGAAAAGTTTTTCTGTCTTTAGAAAATTCTGGATCTAAAATGATCTTTTATTGGTTTTGCAAGCAGTAATTGCAAGTTGGAGGCTATCTCTTTGCCCAACCAGGCTTGTTAGATGTACCAGATAGACCTATGCCACAACACTGAGATCTGGATGAAGTACTTCCGTTCTCTGAGCGTATAGCATCACCTGTTAATGGGATTCATAACGCTCATCTCACTGGACTATTGGGAAGTTTCAGTGAGATAACTTGTGTGGTCCATTCTCCAGCCCCACATAGTTTTTATTTAATCAATCTTCATTGTGTTTATTGTTTTCATGTTAACACAATATACAGAACTCTTCACCTGCTGATATCTTTCAGTTTAGGCCAGTTCCTCTTAGGTAATGTCACCCTAATCATCCCCTAAAGTCAGAGATCTTTTCCTTTCTGGTTGTTCCCAGTGGCCTCCCTTCCGTGTTGCTGAGTGTTAAAGCTTTTCCTGCTGGGCTGGTTTTGAAGGTAAATTGTGTATATATGAGCTTACATGAGGAAAGCCGTTATAAATCAGGACAATTTGTCTGTTAGAATGGAGAAGTGAAAGAAATTCTGAATGCTCTATTTGTAACTACAAAACCCAGGTTTCATTTCTTTTTATTTTTTTAATTTAAAACAATTTTTTTATTATATCAAAACTGTGTACATTACTGAATTTATGGGGTACAAGGTGCTGATTTTATATGCAATTTGGAATGTTTACATCAAACTGGTTAAGATAGCTTTCACCTCACTTATTTATTTATTTATTTTTTGCTATTTTTGGCCGGGGCCGTGTTTGAACCCGCCACCTCCGGTATATGGGGCTGGCGCCCTACTCCTTTGAGCCACAGGCGCTGCCTTCACCTCACTTATTTAATTGTTGTGTTTTGACATTTATACTCTACTCTTAATATATTTGACATGTACCCTTGCAATATGCACCATAGGTGAGGCTTCATTTCTTAACAGGATTTATGTTGTGCAGGGGATTCCTGCGTGGGCCAGGAGGATCAGTGATGGCTTAATTCTGGAGTTCCTACTCTTAAGATTCCATGGTTCAGTGTCATGAAGGAGGACCATGATATACTTTGGTACTTACATTCATTCATCCTGCTTATTTTGCACTTGCCTCCTTTGGGCATGGTTTTTATTCTGGACCATATTACCCTGACCTGGTGGTCACCAGGAGGGAATTGTAGTTTGATCACGTCCCAGTGATGTATTTTTGGTGTTGCCTCAATTGCCCGAGAGGTCCTCCTCATAAAATATTTACCCAGGTCGATTTCTTCAAGTGTTTTCCCTGCACTTCTAATATATATTTTTTAATTTGGTATATAGGGCCGGTGCCCTACTCGCTGAGCCACAGGCGAGAGATTTTACTCTCTTTTTCCTGTTTAGGTTAGCCAAAGGTTTATCTGTTTTATTGACCTTTTCAAAAAACTAACTTTTTAATTTATTGATCTGTTGTATAATCCTTTTGTTTTCAATTTCAATTAATTCTGCTCTAATTTTGGTTATTTCTTTTCTTCTACTGAGTTTGGGATTGGAATGTTGTTCCTTTTCCAGTTGCTTGAGATGTCCCATTAAGTTGTTAACTTTCTCTCTTTCTGTTCTCTTGAGGAAGGCTTGCAGTGCTATAAATTTCCCTCTTAGGAGTGCCTTTGTGGTATCCTAGAAGTTCTGATAACTCATGTCTTCATTGTCATTTTGTTCCAAAAATTTGGTAATTTGCTTCTTAATCTCATCTGTGACCAATCTATCATTCAGCATAAAGTTATTTAGTTTCCACGTTTTTGTATGAGTGTGCATATTCCTGTTGTTATGGAGTTCAACTTTTATTCCATGATGGTCAGAGAATATGCAAGGAATAATTTCTATTCTGTTAAATTTGCCGAGGTTAGACTTGGAACTTAAGATGTGATCAACTTTGGAGTATGTTCCATGGCCTGATGAGAAGAACGTGTGTTCAGTTTTGTTAGGATGAAATGTTCTGTAGATGTCTGTTAAATCCAACTGTTGAATGGTTAAGTTTAAGTCTAAAATTTCTTTGCTTAGCTTCTTTTCGCAGGGTCTATCCAGCACTGCCAATGGAGTGTTAGAATTTCTGACTATTATGGTGTTGGAGGAAATCAAGTTGCTCCTGTCTGTTAGAGTCTCTCTTATAAATTGAGGCGCATTCTGGTTGGGTACATAAATATTAATAATTGAAATCTCATCATGTGAAGTGTTACCCTTAACAAACATGACTATCCTCATCTTTCCTTACTTTTGTTGGTTTAAAACCTATTATATTTGCAAATAAAATTGCAACACTTGCTTTTTTCTGCTTTCCATTTGCCTGAAATATAGATGACCATCCCTTCACCCTGAGTCTATATTTATCTTTTTAGGTAAGATGAGATTCTTGTATGCAGCAGATATCTGGTCTGAGTTTTTGTAGCCAGTCAGCAAACCTATGCCTCTTTAGAGGACAATTTAAGCCATTCACATTAATTGTAAATATCCATAAGCCTGGTAGAATTTTGGGTA
>CAUYON010021172.1:0-26427 GCA_963573935.1 Arctocebus calabarensis
TACAGTTAGCCTTCATGGCATTTTCTTGATCACTATATAAAGACATTGATACTCTACATTTAATAAGTTTCCCCAGTACCCTGCTAAGATGCACCGTAGGTGTGATCCCACCAATTGCCCTCCCTCCACCCATACTCCCCCGAGTTGGTTTTCTCAGTGTATTTACCTAGGAATCAACAAACTGGCATGAAGCCAAATCCTAGCTTACTGTTTTTGTCACTCACATTTCTGTAAATTCTAAAATATTTTTTGTAGGAGACACCTGTGAGAAATACCTTGGTGATAAGGGATTGGGACAGGGATATAACATTATTGAACATCATTTAATATCTTTGGTCTCCCATTAAAGAGCACAAGAGTACCAACATTTTTGCATAGCAGTCTCCACACCTGTGTTGGATTATTTCTATAAATAACCTCAGGAGAAGCTGCTAGAGATATACGAGAACTAAGACAGACTGCTGCTGAGATGCTCACTTCTAATAGTGACTGTGACTTCCACGGTGCTTGGCCACCAGTGATCCCCATGAAACCAAGCCCAAGAAAGCGGGTGCAGCGGTCCGCATGCAGACATTTTCGTGGACCAGGGCCAGAGACCTAGTGTCCCAGCTCCAACGAGGCCCCAGGTTGGGGCTGGAGACCCAGCATCCCCATGCTCCAACAATTTACAAGTTTGTCAATTCCCATGTTATGACAAAGGGCTACAATGAATTTGTATCTTATGTGGGTGGGCAATTAAGTGAGCATAGTCTTTGGTTAGAACTATTTTTTATCCTAATGCATTTTAACCCTACTTGATGCTTTTAAACAGTTTACTTCTCTTCCATACAATTTTAAGCTGTGTTTGCACAGACTTGCCTACTTTGGAGAATCTTGGTCATTAGTGTATCTGAAAAGTGACACAACTCACATTAATGTAAATGTGTAAATACTTATATTTTAATCACTGCTGTATTAAGGTAGTTTTAACAATATCATTTCTAAGTTTACTATTAAATGTTTAATTTTTATATTTTTACATTTTAATTCTTTTTTTTTAATTCTTTCAGTGTTGGTTTTGAATGGAGATGGGTGTTAAGATGCAAACTGGTAAGTGACACTATGTTTCTTTAACATAATATATTTCTTAAAAACAGATATTCTATGGTTATTTTGACACCTTGGTTCTCAAAGCTAGAAACTAAAAATTGTGACATGGGGACTTGAATATTCCAATATATTTTTTTGCAGATACAGCACTGAGATAAGTAGTTTATTATTTATATATCCTCACTGAACAGTAGATTAAACAGTTCAATTTTCAGAAGTGGCAAAAGATAATGAAATTATTTATGTAACATTCGACATGTGTGTCAGTCATGAATTATATTTCAAAAGGAAAATAAGATTTCATATTAGTAAAGGGAAAGAAGAAAGATGGGGATACAAACTTGATAGCAACTACGGACCATTAATTTCCATCAACAATATAATTGGCTAAGATTTATTTGTTCTTTAAACTTCTAAGTTTTCCATGAAAGAAATGGAACAGCCCTAAAATTCATTCTTCTCATATCCTACATAGGGCTTAGAACTATGGAAATGAATAACTTATTCTTATTCTAGAATTTATAGATAAAGTCTCTAGTTTCTGCTATGCACCAAAGTAATAAATTCTCATCAGAAAACATTAGTTTGATTAATATTGAGGCATGCACATTTAAAAATGACCACACATCAATTGTGTTTTCTAATATATCTTTTTCTTCTAGTAATTAGAAAGGTTGCCAGAACCTGTTAGTTATATTAATTTTAAAATATATGGTTTTTGAGTGTTAATTTAACAATTTTAATGGCAGATGGCATTTTCCGTTATTATTCGCTTGTTCATAATTTCAAAGTCCTGCATTTTATCATAAACCTAGGGATATCTAGATTTTGTTGTTGTTGTTGTTGCAGTTGCAGTTTTTGGCCGGGGCTGAGTTTGAACCCACCATCTCTGGCATATGGGTCCAGTGCCCTACTCTTTGAGCCACAGTCACTACCCTAGATTTTTCCTAATAAATAATTTAGATATTCTATGTAGGTACCTATGCATCTATGTAACTCAGCTGAGAAAGAATATAATAAAGAAGGGTTGTATTCTTTACATAAGTGAATTAATTCATCAGATGGATTACTCAATAGGTATTGGTGTTTTAATCCTTCATTGAATATGGAATAATTCATGATATCTTGGAAGTATCATTAGAAATACAATTACATGTAATTTTTAAAACTGGGATTCATAAAACATATAATTTATATAAATGTCTATATATGATATTTTTCTTTTGGACAGACGATTCAATTCAGCAATATGTTTTCAATCATCTCTTTTTAGAATAGAAGAGAAAATAGTAGTTGTAGTTAAAATAGAATATGTAATACTTATATGTATACTACTGTATTCATTTGTTACCATTTTATGACAAAGTTGATTTGTTCACATATCATTTCTCTTTGGAACAGATTATCTTATATCACCACAGGCAAATATGATAGTATTGAGCAATTATAAAACATATTCTAAGTATCAGTTGAGAAAAGACTGAAATAGAGGGCTTATTAGATTTTAAAATGGCAAGTGAAAACCTAGTAAAATTAGGATGAATAAAAGAGAAAAAGAAAGATATGAAATCAATGAATAAAAAATAAGGAGATGCAAAGCAAGAGACTAATTTTCTACAAACAGGAGTATTGTTATGTGACTACATTATCTTCAAAGGCGGAAAGTTAGAGTCTATTATATATTCAGTTAGTCTATGTTAATATTTATGCTGTTTTTAAAATAAGTAAGACATGTTAAAGCATCTTTCTCGAAAATATTTGACATGTTTGTTACTGTAAATGAATGCTAATCAGCAGTCATATCAAACCATTATGTGTAAAAGTGCAGGATGGTTCTATAAAGCAGCAGTCCTCAACATTTGAGGGATATACAGATTTCACAGGAGACAATTTTTCCACAGGCCCAGGGTGAGGGTGATTTCAGGATAATTCAAACACATTATATCTACATCCTAGATTATCAGACATTAGAGTCTCACAAGGAACACACAGCCTAGACCCCCCATGTGCACCGTATAATAGGGTTCAATAATGCTCCTATGAGAATCTAATACCACTGCTTATCTGACAGGAGGTGGAGCTCAGGCAGTGATGTGAGTGATAGGAATAGCTGTAAACACAGATGAAGCTTCACTTGTTTACCCCATGCCCCACTTCTGTTATGCAGCCTTGTTTATCAGGCCACCAACATGCACTGGTCCACAGTACAAGGGTTGGTAACTGCAGCTGTAACTGATTTCTTGAAATTTAATCAGGAAAGAACTAGTCATGAACTGGTCATATTGGTGCAAATTAAATAGCTATTGAATCTTTAACATTTAATGAATTCAAGGTAGCAACCTTATGTTTTGAGTTTCTTAACTCCTGCATCTTGTGATAACTGGTTTTATTACCAATATTTCTATATTTCATTTAACACCATATTAAGGAATGCATATGAAACAACAAATCTAAATGCAAATAAAGAGAAAAAGATAATGGCTTATTTATGGGACTGCACTGCAAACATAAGAAACATATTAACATGACTTGTGTAATTCATGGCTGTGAATAAAGAGTACGTTTACTTTTTATAGGTTAGCAGCTATTTCCCAAACAGTTATAATATGATGAATTCAAGTGTCAAGAATTCTTGCATCAAAGGCTTGCTCCTGGGCCTAAAAGTATTTCCTCCTGTAATGTAAGCTCTTCTAACTTGTTTAGATTTTGATATATGTATACCCTAATAAGGAAGAGAATAATTTGTCTAAAGTAATTTGTTAAAATTTCCTAGCCACACAACTCTTATGTGTTCCTCTTAATAATGCTGTTTGTCAGTAAAATGTCCAAAAGAGTGAATGAATTCACTAAAATAGTCAACACTGTTTCAGGTTTACATTTGTCATTAAAAATTATGGCAGGAGGCATAATTTGGATGTTGATACCTATTACAAATGAGTGAAAGTTTATTTGTAAGTGACATTTCAGAGACACATAATCTTTTATGACAATCTATGATGGCTGCAAATCTGGTTTATTGCTGAGCTCTGGACAAATAAAAAGTATTCAGAATATAAAATAGCTTAATAAATATTTGTTGTTTAATAAATTAATGTATATTTTTGAAGTAAGATTGTTCATAAAATGAGTGAGTGTAGTAATTGTAGTATTAAATTATAACATGTATTTGTAGTATTAAATTATAAAATGTATAAAGCACCATTCCTGGTGTTGGAAAAGGAACAATACTACAGAACAAGGATGGTGGATGTAGAATTTCTAATTGAAAATTCTGGCTCACACAAGGTATATGACCCTGCGCGTCCCTATGACACATTTTCATGATCTCAAAGTCCTAAGCAAGGGAATCCTTATAATGTGCTTGGAGAATTCCCAACAAACAGAAAGCATTCTATAGTTACTGCAAATGGTTTTTGTGCTCTTGTTATTGCTGTGTGAAATTAGACATCTCCTTCTTGATTAAGGAGTTTAATTCTAGTAGGAGACACAGACATAAACAAAACTAACTCTAATATAAATTATGATAAGCATCAGAAACTTGAAATAGATAGAATACTAATAAGTACTTAATAAGAGTGAATTCAGAATTATTTTATGAATGAAGTGAGTCTTTAACTGAGTCCTGAATAATTTCACATAATTACGAAGTTTTTCATGCACATTTCAACATGAGAAAATAGCAATGACAGTGTTCTGGCAAAGATGAAGTAGCTAGGCCTAAGGAGGCATGAAGAATCAACAAAAATGGTATTAAAGTCTAAATGTTTTAAAATCAATTTATTTATTAAATAATTATTTCATTAAAAATCATTTTATGGCATTTCCTGCTGACATTTATTCTTCATCCTGGCATTCAAGATCATTCATTGTTGGAGTGGTACCTGTGTCTCAGTGAGTAGGGCGCTGGCCCCATATACCAAGGGTAATGGATTTGAACCCGGCCCCTGCCAAATTGCAACCCCCCCCCAAAATTCCCAAGTTCATTCATTGTCAAGGGCCCACTTACCTCTTCAAAAACTTTACCTTTCTTTTTTCTCTTCCTCCATGTGGATATATAATTTTCATTTATTTATTTATTTTTATTTCAAAATATCAAGGGGGTACAAATGCTTTAGGTTACATGAATCATTTTTTGTAATGCTTGAATCAGGGTTATAAGTGTGCCCATTCCCTAAGTAGTGTTCACTGTAGCTGCTAGGTAGGTTTTTGCCCATCCCTTCCCCACTCCCATATGATTTCCACTGACTTTTACTTCTCTGCACATGTGTGCTCATCAATTAGCACCAATTTAATAGTGAGTATGCATATTTTTTGTTTCTTCATTCTTGTGATACTACACTTAAAACAATGGGCTCTGGTTCTATCCAAATTGTTGCAAAAGGCATTAATCATTCTTTTTTATGGCTGAGACATTTTGTTAATCCACTCATGAATTGATGGGCTGTTGGGTTGATTCCACAGCTTCACAATTGTGAATTGTGCTGCAATAAACATTTGAATGTAGGTTTTTTTTTTTTTTGAGACAGATTCTCACTTTTTTGAGTGTTGGTATCTTTTGACAAAATGACTTCTTTTCCTTTGGGCAGATACCCAATTGTGGGATTGCTGTATCAAATGGTAGGTCTACTTTTAATTCTTTGAGGAATCTCCATACTGTTTTCCATACAGGTTGCACTAATTTGCAGTCCCACCGATAGTGTACAAGCATTTCTTTCTTTCTCCATCCAAACTCACGCAAGTCAAGAAAAAAAAAACACATTAAAAATTGGGCAAAAGACGTAAAAAGAAGCTTTTCAAAAGAAAGTAGATGAATGTCCAATAGATATATGAAAAAAATACTCAACATCATTTACCATAAGGGAAATGTAAATTAAAACTACAATGAGATATCACCTTACCCCTGTTAGAATGGCTTTTATTAAAAAGTTCAATTTTGTCTTTCAATATTCTCCACCTAGTAATTCCAATTTTATTGTATGTCTCATCCTTTATTCACCCTTTACTTTCCTGAAGAGCACTGTGTATTTGCACATCATTCTACTATGAAAATATTTATACCTCATTCTGAACTGGGCAAAATTCTAGGCTTTTGTAAAATTTCTGTTCAAAAATTATTTTCTTTGTAAAACTTTTTCTTAATGCATCATTTCAAATTTGGCAGCTAGAAACCATAATTTCAAGTTTGGCAGATGGACACCAGACATACACACATATACATGACTCCCCTCCACCCCATACATACCAAAAGTAGATATGGTAAATTTTCAATTTATTTAATCATGGATAGAGAATATTATTAGAAGTGAGGTTAGACACCCATAACTGGAATAGATGTAGTTTCCTCAGCAGTGATTCCCACCATCCTCCAAATCCCTTAGAGAGAGGGCTAGCATGCAGCTGCCAGTGAAATTTCCATATACAGTAGATTTTTGCTGATTTGTGAAGCTTAATTTTTTGCTAGGTCATGATCCTTACATAATTGATGTTTTCATTGCTATCTATGAAGAATTATACATACAATATATACTTCCTTTTAAGTGAAACATTGCTTTCCACCACTTTGAACTAATCTTAGTGTTAGGGAGGAGGTTTATAAAATTAGCTTTTGAAGGTGCTGATGCTTTTAACATAGTATGGAGTAGTACCTATGTTAAAAGCTGCAGCACCTTCAAAAGCTAATTTCCACAAATGCCTCTACAAAGTATTAGGCCTTTTATCTTCTGGCTCCCATAGCACTTTCTTTCTAGTACATGTTATGGACTGGGAACCTGTAGGTAAGATATAGCCTTGACTTCATGGAGTTCATGTCACAGTGGATAGCACAGATCCATAGCCAGATAATTTGAATGATAATTTGTGTCACTATAGAGGCAATTACTGAGTGCTGTGGAAACAAGGAAGTGGTACATCTACATAGCATGGTAATAGAGGTGTCATGGAGAAGGTGATGCCTAAAATATTGATATGAGTTAACTGGGAAAAGAGGCTGGAGATAAAATTCTAGTGATATGAAATGCCATTTGAAAGGGTCCTTAAGAAAGGGTATAATACCTCCAAAATGTAATTCAGCAACTTTAGCCTCTGTTCTTAGTCTATGAAGTCTGCAATGTTACCATATTTGTGATTTATTGTCTAATTTATTATAGGTCTTCATTTGGCAAATATTTTATAAGCTAACTTACCTTACTGTGGTCATATTACTCCACTGGGTATTACACATAAAGAATGAAAGTCTTGATTCACTGAAAAGATTTTACATATGCACATGTGTGCGTGTGTGCATGTGTGTGCACGCGCCTGTGTATTAGGGCTGTAGAGACATAAAGCATCGTTAAGGTCTCATTGAAGGTGCCAGTCCTTATGGATAATTTGGCTATTCAATTACATTGTTTGTGTGCTTTCACAATCTACACATTTTTGAAAATTTTCATTTGAGTAATGACACTTTTTTGGGGTGACATTTGAGTGATTATCTTATTGACTTAAAGCATATAGATTTATGTGAAACATTCTTTTGGTACTCGATAAATGCTCACTGACTGACTTTCACAAACATTTAAGATAAGGATGATGTATACAGTCAAGTCATTTTGCCAACAGGAAACTAACTGGGTGCCAAGATTTGTATATGATATAAATCATAAGGACATGAATGTCTTGCAATTCCCAGGAGAAAACACGCATATGCACTTTTCCAAGTAACAGATTTACTTTTCTGCAGCTTATGGCTAAGAAAAGGCTTCAGGAAGGATCAAACAAACCATCTTGAGACTGACAATCAAGTAAATTCACATTAAGTTTTCTATACATTTATAGCATCATTGAGTATGCCATAAAGTAGTACCTACTATCACAAACATGGGACATTAGTAAGAATGTGCACTTTGGAATCAAACAGAAGTCAATGAAATGGAATACTTGCCTTCATTGTAACCAGTTGGGTGTATCTTTTAATTTCTGTAAGAACTGGTTTAATTAGTAGGCCACATGACGTCCCCTACCCAAGATGATTCCATCCTAATTCCTAGCACCCATGAATATGTTGCCTTACGTGTCAAAAGCAAAAATACATATATGATTAGGTAAAGGGTATTGAGATGGACCGATTACCTTGGTTATCTGGGTGGGCCCAGTGTAATTGCCACAGTCCTTCTACATGTGAGGCTGGTTGCCAGAGTCAGAGAAATTCCAGAAGCAAGGTCAGAATAATGTAGGTAATGAGTCCAAAGAATGCAAGCAGCCTCTAGAAACTAGGAAATGTAAGGAAAAAATACAGATTTATCATCTAAAAATAGACATAATGAAAGTCCTCTCTCATAGGATTAATTGTGAAGATTAAATAGGATCGTCAATATAAAAAGCATTCAGCAACATAGATGGGCAAGATTAGAAGATTGTAGAGCTTGTGCATCTCCAGTTCATGAAACTTTTCCTTGTTCACATAAATAAACTTTTCTCTCTACACTTTAACAATACATTTTGCCTTTTAAATTTTATTTGCTTTTGTGAACAGTAATATGACTTATGGGAAGGATAGTATAACTACCAGATTACATATATTCTGACAAGAAAGGAAAGAAGGTAGCATTTATTGAAAACCCACTGTAAATCAATATATTATGCTATTCAGTTTCTGATATTACCTTAACAAGCTTTAAAGAGGTGGCGTTTTTATTTCCATGGTTACATTAGGTATTTAGATTCATCTAAAAACTTAATATATCAGGGTTATTTAAGTGAAAATAAGTTAACTCATAGTAACTGATAACCACAAGGTATCCCCAGCTCTTGGCTGAACACAAATATGCAAACAGCAGCACCAGGAGTTGGTCTTATTCTCATCCTATCCTTTTGCTTTGTTCTCCCTTGTACCTTCTTCCTTTGTAAGTTGGCTCTTACCCCATGAACAAACCACCCTTTGAAGCTTATATCCTACCCACCCAGTGTCTCTGGGGGAAGAAAATACCTCGTTGCTATAATCATTCCCAAAGTCCTGTTCATTGACCTAACCTGGATCATGGACCAGTCTATTGGGGAGTAGATGAAGCTTCTGCTGGTTAGATTAGGTCCAAGCCTGAGCTGGAGATTCAAAAAGGTATAAGTAGGTTGTTGGGATTTGTAAATAATCAATGATTTTTTTTTATTTTATAAGTGAAAATTGCAGTAATAGAGAGAATGCATCAAAAGGGAAAATGGCAAACCTTTAGAGGAGATTTAGAAATAGTAAGAAATAGAGGATGAAAGCTATAATTAATCATCAGGGAACCTGGAGAAAAAGTCCACATCCTCCCTTATTTTGTGGTTGAAAAAGGACAAAAGAGGAGAAACTACTTGTTCAAGTTTATACACCTAATTCAGACATATAATCCTTGTTGCCTGTATTGTAAAGCTGTCTCCTTTCCGTTGTTTTAACAAAAGCCTACCTGTATATTTCGACTTGGCTTTTCTGTAGCTGCATCAGGTTTTCATTCCAAAATGACTAAGATTTGGTTCCCCAAGGTCTGATTTACCATGAATATCTCTGGGTAAAACTCCTTCTCCTAGACAAATGCTCACAATCACCTTTGGTTCAAGAGTTTTCCTCACTTAGAATCCATGGAACCACTTTGAGATTTATTTCTTTCCCCAAGATTTCATATTGCTCTTAAGATTTTGGGTAAAGTCAAGGTCTAAACAATTAATGCTTACTATGCCAGCTGCTGGAGACATTATGATAAGTAATACAGTACAAGGACTCAAAGATTCTGAAGCTCAGAGAAGTACACAGACAAGTAAATAAAGTAAAAATAAACCCTGGTGAGTGCTATATTAGGGGCTTGAACGGGGTTTGATGAACTCCACAGGAAGGACAACAATCTACCCTTGTGAGAGGGGAGAGCATGGAGCTGGTCAGGAAAGACGTGTTGTGCTAGTTGGCACTTTAGCCAGTCCCTAATCCTAAAGAACACCAAGGAATTAATTGGAAGGCCATGACCGGAGAAGTACATACAAAGGAGGCAAAAAATAAGCAACATTCAAGGTGTATGTGAAAAAGGAAAGTAAAAATAGTGTGATGTGTCTGGAGCATAGACTGAGATTTTGGGGGTTTTGAATAGATTGAGTAGAGAATGGGGGGGCGGAATTGAAGAGATCAATAGAGGCTAGGAAGAAAGGATCTGGCAAGCCAGGGTAAGAAGTTTGAACTTTATTGGGGACATGCACGGTTATTATAGGTATTTAAAAAAAGAGAAGAACATAATTAGACTTCTGATTTTGGGTTAGCTCTCTGACTATGACACTGAATTGGAGAAGAGTGAGCCTAAGGCAAGAAGAAATAGGAGGCTGTTTACCCTATTTATGTATGGACAGGAATCAAGAGTTGCTAAGATATTAATATTAAAAATATTAATATATTTGCTTTCAAAATATGAAATCAGGAATTGAAAAAGGAATAATATTCAAATTATATAGTTTGTATACTTTATCAGCCTGAATTTAAATAACATGGATAAAGGTATTACATATGTGTATGCGTATACATTCCAAATACTCACCAGAATATATATGATCAAACAATTAAGTTGACAACTCATCCTAGAAAAAGTGCTATGTACTTCATTGCTGAAGATCATTACAGTCACTTTCAAAGTACTCTGCTTGGGAAGATACACACCAGTGCTAGTGCCTAGTTCACCCTTCAAAAAACTTTGTCTAGGGTGAGTTTGCAAACTTAATTGTCATACCTTGTACAATGACAGGTTTGATGGCCATTGCAGAAAAAGAGTTCCATAATTGCTGCAAAAGGTAGACGAGGCACTGTTTCAGTGCATAGTTTCTCTGAGAAGGTGTCTGTGGTGATATGCAGAAACGAGGTAGACAGCACATTTTCCTAGGATGAGCTTGTGAACTTAATTGTCAGATCTCAACTGCTAGGGTCAGGTGATAATTTAGATTTTTAATATTCCTTTTCTTGCTCTTAGATTTTTCTATCAGTAGGAAAACAATAGTACATCTAATTTCATTGGCACTTCTAAGTATTATAGAAGCATACCTGATAGAATGATTAACTTATTCTGCATCAAAAGAATGGGGAAGGCTCAACAGAAGTAGCAATTGAGTTGAGTCTTGAAATATTTTGTCTGTCAGATAATGAACAAAAACAGATATTAGAGCCAAAACATGGATTGAAACATAAAATCATGAAGACTAATTTTATACCTAATGAGCAACAAATAAACAAGTATAATAATAACATTGTGGAGGGCACAAGAATGAGAAGGTGATGTAAAAGAAATTAGGAGTATTTAATGCAACAGGCTAAGGAGTTATAATGTTTTCCCTCAAACAATAGGAAGACATCAATGTTTTAGCAAGTAGTTACTTGATCAAATCTATATACTTGAGAAAAAATAATATTGGGAGTGAAGAAAATACATAATGTGTAAAAGGAGCAGCTGAATAAGAGCTGTGAAGGCTGCTGGTCACTAGATCTAAGGCAATGGTTCCTAACTATTGAGGTTAGAAGACCATTTAAGTTAGTTTTTTTTCCTATTTCACATTTGGTGGTAGCTGTATTTATGGAAACTATAGAAAATTTTACATGCACTCATTTTTCTGGAAACCTTGTGCAATAAACTTTTAAGCTCCTCAATGATCCAAAGATCCTTGATTTTGCACCTGTTAAGTCAAAGATGGGGGAGTGAATTAGGATAATGACATGAAAATGTAGACTGAGTATGACTCAGATGGTAGACTAGACAGAACCTATTGGCCCATTAAATATGGAGAGAAATGAGGGGAAAGTGGAGAGCAGAAGACCACTGACAGGAGAAGAGAAAGACCTAGGTCAGAGATGGTTGGAACATGACTTGGGATAGTGTTGTAAATGTGCTGAGAAAAAACATGGTCAGAAAAATATTTTCGAAGTGGATTTGATAATTTTTTGTTGGATATGAGTCATAAATGATTTTAGCATTTGGGGACTTAACAACTTACTTGGTAAATAAAGAACTGTATATTGTGTTGGAGATCACTGGGGTGTAGAAAGAGCTTATCTGAAATAGGAGTCCAGAGTTGATTATCACAATTACTTTCCATTTGTTTTCTTTGTTTATTGTTAGTTTCATTGTCTGTTTTTCCACTGTTGTTCTTATGCAAGCCTCAGAATAACAGGATGTATTTGTTGCTCTCCTTCTAATGATTGACATAAAGCATAACTCCTCATAGGTACTAAATAACTGTCCAATGAGTAAATTAACACACCCTTACTGCTGTCACCATTTTTGTATGTTTGGTACTATTAACAGCGAAGGGTATAGAAGCAGACTGGGTGTGAATCTCAGCTTCCATACTTACTAGCTGTTTGGCACTAAGGCACTTGTTTCCCACAGCCTCAGTTTCCTAGCTATAATTTTTTTTAAAAAAGCAACTAGTCCCATAAAACTTCTGATGAAAAGATAGATTAATAATTAAACAGCAACAGTGGTCAGCACTGGTCAGCAGTTAAGTGTCCAGGAAATGTTGCTTATTAAAATTACTATTTGAAGCAAACCTACAGGTAAAATCCATTTGAAAACTATTGCTGTACCTATGCAGAGTGATTTTTTTATTACCTCATCATTAAAATCTACTTTGTACTTGAATTTTATATTCATTATCATTTTTAAGTAGGTACATACTGAGATTTAATAGCAAAAATACATAAACTGTGGCAGCTGCAGTACAACTTTTTTTTAATTGTGAATGTGCCCATGTGCGTGGATGAGTAGTGGGGAAGAGGCATTGAGGATTGAGAAGATAGGACTCGGATGGGGGCAATCATTGGTTGGTTTTCAATACTGTGATCTACAGGTATTATTTTATGTCATTTTTAATACTGTCTCCTATAGGATTTTTCTCTTTTGTTCATAGCAATTTAACTGTTTCTGAAACTTTTAGTCTGTGAGAAAGGTACTATAGGGCCAAATATCTGTAAATGGAATATTAATCTTCAGCTGTGTGTGCATTCATCCCATGCAACGTATGCCACACCATCCATCTCCATGAGTACCAGGAGAGGCTTAAGAGGAGTGTTTGCCCCTCTGACAATTAATTGTATGACACACCTGCTATTCCTTAGAAAATGAAACTCTGGAGATAAATGTTTCATGTGCTTTCATCTTCCTTACAGTTCTCACTCCCCTAAATATGCATTGGCAAAGAAATCTCTCAAGCAGAAAGGTGAATCACCTTACAAAGCCACTGAGTGCAAGCATGATTATTCTTCATTGGCCTGCGAGTCATTTATTATGGATGGGAGATACATCAGCTTCACCTCATAACCAGACTCCATGCTATTAGTGCAAAGGGCTTTGAAGTTGCTTTTTGTGTACCTGCCAACCATTTCTATGACCAATGTAAAATTTTGTGGTTCTGAGCAACTTTAATTCCCCATGCAAATATTAAAGTAATTCTGGTACCCTAGGATAAGTTCCCAGAACATTTTGGTTTAGAAAAATAATATATCAAAATAATTTTAATTGAAAAATAATAACAATGGCTTTTAATATCTGACATGGACAATCCCTTCCATTTAAATATGATAATCTTTGTTTTAAAGGTGAGGTAAGTAGTGCCCTAGAGTTGTTAAATAATTTGCTCATCTTGATCTTGGACCTGGATACATCTTTCTGTAATTCAGACTTTTTCTATTATGTTACAATTGTGGGGCACATGAGAGACTGCTACCAACAAAGAAACTATATGGTTTCTGAAAATTATCACTGGTCTGTCAGCTGGAATGCTTAATTAAAATGAGAGTATAGGTTGAGGAACATATTTAGGTGAACCTTTCAAACTCCCCTGTATTTTGCATGCTATCTGTTCCATCCTGGGTGCTTAATAAATATTAATTATGATAATGCATCCTGGAGTTTATTAAGATTAATGTATTTCTAGCAAGTGTTAATACTTCTTAAGAAAACTACATCAATATGAGATTTTATAATACTTTATTATAATGTGATATAAAGTATGAAAAAATAGACTGTAGATATTTCCAATTGTTTTGGTAATGACAGAGGGCAGAGTTATATGTCTTTAAATTGGTGGTCCAATCATTTAGCCAGCATTTACTGAATGCTTTCTACATACAAGGTATCAATTTAAGCTTTTTACATATGCTAATATTTAGTAGATTTTGTAGCTCTGTGGGTTGGAGATTATTATAGTCTTTATTTTCCCTTTAAGGAAACTGAGGCACTGAGGTGTTAAATAAATATCCAAACAGGCATAAGCCTCCAGTCATTCTGACTCTGGATTGCATAGCCCAACACCTAGACTGTATATGCTATACAGGGTGCCCATAAATTTCATTTGCAATTTAAAATAAACTGCATGTAAGTGTGAGTTAAGCCTTATATGCTACATTTATTTGAAAAGGAAACTATTTACTTATTTATGTTTTCTTTCTCTATCTTTCTTTCCTTCCTTCCTTTCTTTCTTTCTGTCCTTCCCTCTCCTCTCCTCTCTTCTCCTCTCCTTTCCTTTCTCCTTCCTTCCTCCCTCTCTCCCTCCCCCTTGTCCTCTCCCTCTTCCCCTATTTCTCCCTTTCTCTCTCTCTCTCTTTCTTTATTCTTTTACCTAACATTAATTGAGCACTCTGTGTGCCCAAAGCACTGAACCAGAGACCTGGTGAGACATCGATCTCTCTTTACTTGAAAAGTGTGCACATCAAATGACAAATACCAGTAAGTATTGTGAAGCAGAGTGAAGTGATTGCTGTAATGAAATCAAAGGAAAAGAGCCATGAGACCATGAAGAAGGGAAGGATTCCTTTTCATTAAGTAATGTATATAGGAAAGCTTTACAAGGAAGGGTGTTTTAAAGCCTTGGTAAAAGGAAAACAGAATGACTGATGAAATTAAGGGGGCATCAAGAATATAATATGTAGAAGTGAAAATGTATAATATGTATGGAAAAACTTAATAAATTGGGAGGGAAATAATTCCCTTTGGTCTCAAAGTTTCTGGCCTATATATCTGGTTTTTCTTTTTTAAATAATTTTATTAAATCATAATTGTGCACATTGGTGCAATGATGGGGCACAATGTGCTTACTTCATATACAATCAGAAATATTTTGATCGTACTGTTAGAGATAGCCTTCATGGCATTTTCTTAATCACTATATGAAGACAGTGATATTCTACATTTAATAAGTTTCACCAGTGGGTATTGGTGAAAAAAAAACATTCTTAATAGTAAAGTATCACAAGAATAGAGAAAATCTCAATTCAACTCAAAGTGGAAGAGGATGAAGAGGAAGGGTGTGATAGTATGAGGGAAGGAGTTTGGTGCCCCACTCAATGGGCACAATGTAAGGATTGTGGCATACTTCTTGGGTGTGGGACACAACTACCACAGGGACTCTACCTAACATATGCAAACATTATAACCAAGTTGTTTGTACCCTGGCACTAATCTGGAAAAAAGATAAAAGGAATCCACCTGAACAGATCACACCCTGTATGATTGCAATTATATGACATTCTGGAAAGGGCAGAACTATCACAACACTTATGATCATTTATTGCCAAAGGCTTTGGAGTAAGGAGGGATGAAAATGCCTAGCACAGAGATTTTTAGAGCGGGAAAGTATTCTGTATGATACAACAAATTTGGTTACATGTCATTACACTTTTGTCAAAACCTATAGAGCGTGCAACACAAGGAGTGAATCTTATGTAAACTATAAACTTTGATTGATGATTATGTGTCACAGTTGGTTCATTAATTGTTACTAATGAATCACACTGTTAGGATAGTTTACTGTGGAGAGGATAAGCTTGGGTGAGAGGATAGGGTACGTGAGAACTGTACTTCTTACATAGTTTTGCTAGGAAACCTAAAATTCCTTTAAAAAATAAATTCCATTAATAAAATAAAACCCTCTCTAATCCAAAAAACCCAATCTAATCTCTGGGATTACATTGCCCTATGACTCTATGTGTGTGTGCATTTGTGTGTGTGTGTGTTAATGCTCACAATCTCCTTATAAATTCAGCCAAGTTGGAGATACTGTGGGATGGGATGTGAGAGTCACTGAGCTGAGAGTTGGACCACTATACAGCATCTTGTCCTGATGTATTGGTGACACTGTATCTCACAGAGTCACTAACTGCTCATTCCTAAAGATGTACTTTGGTACATTTTATCCCTGTTGATCTCAGAGGTCCCGTCTATCTTTTAATTATCTTTGATTCCTTTATTCTAAAAAAAGAAAGTTCCAGGTAGAAGCCTCAGCTCAGCAGAAGAGAGGAGAAGCAGAGCAGGGACACTTGTGTCTCAAGGAATGAAATGACTACTCTAAAGACAGCAAGCAAATGAGCGTATTTTATTCAAATAACCTTGTATAATTCTTTTAGAGTTTAGACCAATCTGAATCAGGGAGAAAATTACACTTCTCTTTGCCCTAGAAAAGAGTTCAGAACAACTTGCAGTCATGTTTTAAAGGTTATAATGTTTGGTCTTATAAACTTTAAAATTCTTTTGAACCCCATTTCAATCAACTGATGCTGTAATGATTAACTAAATTATTGTTCAATTTGAAATTCACCAGCTAGACTGAATAATAAAATACTGAATCTTAGCACATAGTCAGTGAACCTCGATGAACACATTGAGCTGAATGTTTTGCTTGGCAGGCAGGGGTTACTGGCTCCAGAGTCAGCATTTCCACCTGCAGTCTGTGTGTCCTTGGCCTAAGTACTGAATCACCACAGCTATGATTTCCATTCCCGAAGATGGGAATCATTTTACCTTGGGCAAAAGTGATTGAATCAAAAGGGGTATGGTGGGTATGAAAATTCTCTGTAAATTGTCAGAATCCCTGTAAACATGTCTGATAAAAACCATTGTATAAGTGGTTCTTCATATAACTTAATTTTTCTCTATAAAAGACCTGGAAATAACTACCCTAGATAATTTAGAAGGAATATGACATCTTTACAGAACACACCTTTGCACATGCAGTGTCATTAGTGACCTGTCATGTATGTCATTCTGGTTGTATTTACACCACTGAAGTCAGCTCCCGCTCAGATCTGCACATTGTGCTGCTTCTGTGCTGTGGGTCTGTTTAATGATTTTTCTCCCTTCCATCCTCTATTGCATCCATAACTGTTGTTCTGTCTGTATTTTCCCTTTCTTTTTGTGTGCTATCACATATGTCACATCTGACAGTGACAGACCAGAAACAACAGAAACAACCATGTCCTGAGGTGACTGGGAGTGGGACAAGCCAGTTTCTCAAGCCCTCCCTGCTAAACTTCTGAGATTGGCTCCTCCCTGAGTCAGTCTGAGCAGGGTTCACCTCCTCAGTGATGGAAAGGAGCAAATCCTTTCCTTTATTTCTGCTCTTGAGCACCCCATATCCTGTTATCCTTGGAGTCAAATACAGGGAATTCGTATAAAGAGAAGCCTATTACTTTATGAAGAGATCCAATGTGCTGTACAATCTGAGTAACTAATATTTGGAGATTTGTTTTATTTTGGTAAAACTGTTCTCCAGGAAGCTCTGGTGTAAGTGATAGTGCACCACAGTGGGCATCTGAAGGGCTCAGATCCTTGTTCTGCCACGTGTGTGGATGAAATCTTCATGACCCTGACAAGAGTACAGCATATGGGATACAGATGATGAGAGCAAGTAGCCAGAAACCAAACCACATGACCACAGCTACCCACTTTTCCTCCTCCTGCAAATTCTCACAGTCCTAACAAAAGTATAGCCATCTTGGGAAGACAGCTAGTGGTAGAATACAGGTCAGAAGGTGAGTCCATGGTATAGAAAACCCCTGTAAATCATCATGACCCTGATGAGAGTATAGCCATCTTGGGAAGAGAGCTGTGACAAAAAGTGGGTCAGAGACTTAACAACATGGACACAGCACCCTCTCCCTGCACTCTGAGAATGCTTCAAGATCAGTGCTCCTGGGAAACACCAGAACAAGCAATCTCCTACCCTAGTCCTGGCTGACTTTAGAGATAAATCCCTGGTGGAACATTAACACCTTGGACTAATTGTAAAATCAGTGTCTGATGCAGCATCATTCACTCTGCAGAAAAAAAGATGCCAGCTCTCACCTGCATTCCAAGTATAATAATGACAGTTTCTTACAAGTGTGAGTAAGTCTCCTGGTCAGAGAGCTGATTCCAGGTCACACTCTACTCCTCCTGTCTTCTAAAAAAAGGCTTTCTAATCCCTAGACTGGCCTCTTCTCTTTCTTATGGACTCTTCTTCCAACTCTACCTGATCCCCTCACCACCCATGAGCTGTGCAGCTGTGAAGGTTCTCCCATTCTCCCAGCCTCCCCTCCACATTTGAAAAATAAGAAATGATAATCTCTATCTTCAGAAGGTGATTTTTTATTTAATGGTTTAAGGTTTATCTGTTTATTAGCTAATAACTTTATCTATGTTTTGTCATTCTAGATACATGAATCATGTTAGCCATTGCATGTTTAGGCTGCTAAAATGTTAATAAATTATATTAAGTATATGAAAGGATTTCATTTTCTAGAATAACATCTGCTAATATTTGATATAGCTTCAAAATATACATTTTTTATATACACTGATCTCCCTTGACATCATACAGTCTCAACTGGTCATCACAGGAAGTCCCCAATGGTGACTTCCATACATCTGACTTACACACAATTGACACGTACAAATGGAAGCTGCTAGGTAATAGGTAAATGCACCTGTTCCAACTTACATAAATATTTAACTTGAGAACAAACCTATAGAATCTACCTTGTTCTTAACCTGGGGACAGCTTGTAATATGAGAATCCAGAATTTTTTCACTTTTATTGCTTCAAATATTTTAGTTCAATGCTTCAGTACAAATGTTTTAAGTTATATGAACGACTTTTGTAATGGTTAAGGCTGTCACCTAATTAGTGATGGTAGGTTTTTTTTCCTGTTCCCTCCTATCCCCTCCCCCTGGTTGTTTTTTGCTGAGTTTTCTTTCCCTCTGTGCACATGTGTGCCCTTGATTAGTTTAAATTGAACAGTAGGTACATGTGGTGTTTGTTTTTCTATTGCACATTTGCAAAGATATGGAATCAACCCAAAGTGCTCACCTGTTCATGAATGAATTAATAAAATGTGGTACATGTTCATCCATCAAAAAGATAAATTGATACCTTTTGAAACAATCTGAATGGAAGCACCAAGGAATTTTCTTTTAAATAAAAATTACCAATGCTGGCTCAGTGCCTGTGGCTCAATGGGCTAAGACGCCAGCCACATACACCTGAGCTGGCAGGTTTGAATCCAGCCTAGGCCCGCCAAATGACAATGATGGCTGCAACCAAAATATGGCTGGGCATTGTGGCAGGTGCCTGTAGTCCCAGCTACTTGGGAGGTGGAGGCAGGACACTTGCGAATTGGAAGTTGCTGTGAGCTGTGAAGCCATAGCACTCTATCCAGGGTGACAGCTTAAGGCTGTCTCAAAAAAAAAAAATTACCAATGCTTAGCCTTTATCCAGTACAATTAATCCAGAATGTCCAAACTAGTACCATGAACTCTGTCAGTGGTCCAAAGTTCACTCAATGAGGTTGTCATGAGGCTTTGGGTGACTGGCCACTTTATACCTAACAGAGCAGGAACATTATAAAAGCCTTAGAGGTTTTAGAAAAGCCTTAGAGCATTATACAAGTTTGTGCTCACTGTTGTCTTAGAAGGAAGAGAAGTCTGCAATGGACCCAGCTGTGGTCCTGGCGCTTTGTCTCTCCTGTTTGCTTCTCCTTTTCTTCTGGAAAGAAAGCTCCAGGAGACGGAAGCTCCCGCCTGGTCCCACTCCTCTCCCTATTATTGGAAATATCCTACAGGTGAATATTAAGGACATCAGGAAAAATATAAAGAATGTAAGTATGCTTTATGCCCCTCTAGTGACTTACAAAGAGTAAATCATTGGAAGGTTCTACTGGAAGCATACTGGTAAAGCAAAATAATACCTATAAACTTTGATGCTTTTGTTGCCTTTTCCAGTCTTTCACTGGCAGAAATAGTGGAAAGAAATAATGAATTTTGTGAATAGAGAAACATTTAGGCTATTGTACGTTAGAAACAACATAATATAGCAGCAAAAGTTCAGAGATATGTGTCCTTCTTTGTTTTGAGATCATTTGCTATAAGTTTTGACTCAAGGTAAATGGTAAGACAAGTGTGCAAGGTTAGAGATTTCATTTAATAAATCACAATAGCCATGTATTTTATTCAGAATAGCCATGAAAATTAAACTTCTCTTCATAATCAATTTATGTCTAATGTCAATAATGTAACTGAGCGATGATTTCAGGATGAGCATAAGTGAGTAAAAGAAACAAATGACCAGTGAAGGCACAATGTGTAGTATTAGACTTCTTTTGGAGTCTGCAGAAAGCTATCACATGTGGTCCAGAATGTTGGCAGATTGAAAATAATGCTCTGTCAGGAGATGTTACCTGTCCTGGCACTGCCTCTGTGATGCTCAGTCTTTCAGCCTAAGCAGTAATATCAGACCCCAGAAAACATCTAGGTATTAAAAATCTTCTGTGGGGACTTTAACAAATATAGGTTATAGTGTTAATCAAAGGCCTATTGAGTCAAGCTCCCTATGGGAAGAGCTTTGCAAGTGTTTCTGAAGCAGTCAGTAGGGGATTGGTCTTAAGGTAGACATGGGCAACTGATAAGTTTCTCAAGGTTCAGAATTTGAATAAGTAGAGATTAAGATTTGGAAATTCTTAATCTTGTGGAAATAGAAAATGAATTTGGAATTCTCTTACCTCAGTTCCTTTGTATGTAAAATAGGGCACGTAAACCTGCTGAATGTCTTTTTTTATTATTATTAAATCATAGCTGTGTACATTAGTGCAATCATGGGGTACAATGTGCTGGCTTCATAGTTCTCTTTATAAAGATCTTTCACCTCCTTTGTTACATAAACTCCCAAATATTTCATCTTCTTTGGCACTACTGTGAACAGAATAGAGTCCTTGACTGTTTTTTCAGCTTGGCTATTCTTGGTAAATATAAAGGCTACAGATTTATGAGTGTTGATTTTATACCCTGAGACACTGCTGTATCCCTTGATCACTTCTAAAAGTTTTGTAGTAGGTACTGGCACAAAAACAAAGAGGCAGATGTATAGAACAGAATAGAGACCCAATCTGGTGTTTTCCAGATATACAACCATATCATCTGTGAAGAGTGAAAGTTTGATCTCTTCTGACCCTATGTGAATACCCTTGATTGCCTTTTCTTCCCTAATTCCAATGGCTAAAACTTCCATTCCAAGGTTAAAGAGCAATGGAGACAATGTGCAACCTTGCCTGCTTCATGATCTAAGTGGAAATGATTTCAAGTTAACTCCATTCAATACGATATTGGCTGTGGGTTTGCTGTAGATGGCCTTTATTAGTTTAAGAAATGTTCATTCTATACCAATTTTCTTAAGTGTTCTGATCATGACAGGATACTGGATATTTTTCTGAGTCAATTGCGAGGATCATATGGTCTTTATTTTTTAATTTGTTTATGTGCTGAATCACATTTATAGATTTACATATATTGAACCACCCTTGAGACCCTGGGATAAAGCCCACTTGGTCGTGGTGCATAATTTGTTTGATGTGTTGCTGGATTATGTTTGTTGGGATCTTTTGAATATTTTTGCATCAATTTTAATTAGTGATAATGGTTTATAATTTTCTTTTCTTGTTGGGTCTTTTCCTGGTTTAGGGATCAAGGTGACGTAGGCTTCATAGAATGTGTTGGGTAGTATTCTTTCTTTTTCTATATTTTGGAAATGATTGAGTAATATAGATACTAGTTCCTCTTTAAAGGTTTGGTAGAAATCTGACATGAAGCCATCTGGTCCCATGCTTTTCTTTTAGGGAGATTTTGGTATAGTTGATGTTATTTCAGAACTTTATATAGGCCTGTTCAACATTTCCACTTCATTCTGACTAAGTCTAGGAAGGTGGAGTGCTTCCAAGTATTGGTCAATTTCCTTCAGATTTTCATATTTCTGAGAGTAAAGTTTCTTGTAATATTCATTAAGGATTTTTTGAATATCTGGGGAGCCTGTTATTTTGTCTTTACCATTTCTGATTGATGAAATTAGAGATTTAACTCATTTTCCTGGTTAGTTAGCCAAAGGTTTATCTATTTTATTGACCTTTTCAAAAAACTAACTTTTTGATTTATTGATCAGTTGTGATATTCTTTTGTTTTCAATTTCATTTAATTTGGCTCTGATTTTGGTTATTTCTTTTCTTCTGCTGGGTTTGAGGTTGGAATGTTTTTCCTTTTCCAGTTGCTTGAAATGTCCTATTAAGTTGTTAACTTCCTCTCTTTCTGTTTTCTTGAAGAAGGCTTGCAGTGCTATAAATTTCCCTCTTAGGACTGCCTTTGCAGTATCCCAGAGGTTCTAATAATTCATGTCTTCACTGTCATTTTGTTCCAAAACTTTGGTAAATTCCTTCTTAATCTCATCTATGAGATTAAGCATAAAGTTATTTAGCTTCCATGTTTTTGTATGAGTATGCAGATTCCCATTGTTATTAAGTTCAACTTTTATTCCATGATGGTCTGAGAAGATGCAATGAATAATTTCTATTCCTTTAAATTTACTGAGGTTAGTCTTGTGACCTAAGATGTAATCAATTTTGGAGTATGTTTCGTGGGCTGATGAGAAGAATGTGTGTTCACTTTTATTAGGATGAAATGTTCTGTAGATGTCTGTTAAATCTAGATGTTGAATGGTTAAGTTTAAATCTAAAATTTCTTTGCTTAGCTTCTTATTGGAGGAGCTATCCAACACTGCTAAAGGAGTATTAAAATCTCCAACTACTATGGAGCTGGAGGAAATCAAGTTGTTCATGTTTGTTAGAGTTTCTCTTATAAATCGAGGTGCATTCTGATTGGGTGCATAAACATTAATAATTGAAATCTCATCATATTGAGTATTACCCTTAACAAATATGAAGTGTCTATTCTCATCCTTCCTTACTTTGGTTGGTTTAAAGCCTATTGAATCTGTGAATAAGATTGCAACACCTGCTTTTTTCTGTTTTCCATTTGCCTGGAATATAGATGACCATCCTTTCACCTTGAGTCTATATTTATCTTTTAAGGTTAGATGAGATTCTTGTATGCAGCAGATATCTGGCCTGAGTTTTTGTATCCAGTCAGCCATCCTGTGCCTCTTTAGAGGACAATTTAAACCATTCACACTAATTGAGATTATTAATAAGCCTTTCAAAAGTCCAGTGGACAGTTTTAAACCTTTCACCACTGTGGAGGTTGGAATTTGATCAAAAGTGTTAACTTTTGTGGTGGAGGATTACGCTGGTCATTACGGAGGATAGGTCTGAGAATATCCTGGAGAGCTGGTTTAGTTATGGCAAAGTTCTTCAACATGTGGATGTCATTAAAGTATTTAATTTATCCATCATAAATGAAACTCAGTTTAGCTAGATACAGGATTCTTGGTTGAAAGTTATTTTGTTTTAGGAGATTAAATGTCAACGACCCTCCTTTTCTACCGTGAAAGGTTTGAGCAGAGAGATCTGAAGTTATTCTAATATTCTTCCCCTTATATGTTACAATTTTCTTCCATCTGGCTGCTTTCAAAATTTTCTCCTTCATATTAACCTTAGTGATGTTAATTATGATGTGCGTGGGGGATGTCTTATTCAGATTTAGTTGTGCTGGGGTTCTGAAACTGTCTGCTCTCTGAATTTCAGAATCTCTTGGCATGTCTGGAAAGTTCTCTTTGATAATCTGTGCCTTGTAAGGCCACTTTGTTGCTTTTAGGGATCCCTATAAGGCGAATATTGGTGTTTATCAAATTATCCCAAAGCTCTCTGACAGAACGATCCCTTTTTGCCCTCCATTTCTCTTCCCCTTTCAAAGTTTGGGAGTGTTCAAAAGCTTTGTCTTCAATATCCGCAATCCTTTCTTCTGCTTGCTCCATTCTTTTACTGAGGGATTCTACTGTATTTCTCAGATCTTTGAGGGCTGCAACTTCTTGTCTCAATGTGTCAAAAATCTTTGGTCATTTTGTCTTTGAATCCTTTGACTTCTCGAGATAATTTTTGAAATCCCCTCTGAACTTCTAATTCCAACTTTTCCTCTATTTTATTGATCTTATTTGCAATCCAAATCCTGAATTCAATTTCTGAAATCTCACCCATGTGTTCATGCATAGGATCTTCAGTTGTGTTAGCCAAATTGTTCTTTGGGGGTGTTGATCTACTCTGGTTGTTCATTTTGCCGGAGCTTTTCCCCTGATTCCACCCCATGATTATTTTGTGCCATTTGGCAAGATGGACAGATAAGGATAAGTTGGGTTGGGGGTTCTAGGAGTAATGATTGGCCCATCCTTTGCATGAAAGCTGGGACTGATGCCTGTACCTTTTCCCATCAAGTTTTGCCAAGTTCATAAGCATTAAAAAATACAGTGATACAACAATCACATCAGTGTGAATCGACCACGATGTATACATCAAATACTGAGCTATTTTGTTGTTATCTGTGTTTCTGTTCCATTGTCCAGTTATCCAAAGTTTACGGCCCTGTATTCATGGTGTATTTGGGCATGAAACCTGTTGTGGTGTTGCATGGATATGAAGCAGTAAAGGAAGCCCTGATTGATCATGGGGAGGAGTTTTCTGGAAGAGGCCTTCTACCAATTTTTGAAAAAAGTAGTAAAAGACTTGGTAAGTAGGATGTGGCTGAGGTGGCAGTGGTAAAGGATTGGGGAGGGTGGGATAAGAGGCCTGAAGAGCCCTTTAGACAGCTCACATGGTTGTGCAGTGCCAACCCACCCTGCCATGCCTGGGATTTCTCTCCTACTTTCTGTTTCCTATCCTGGTAGGTATCGTTTTCAGCAATGGAAATAGGTGGAAGGAGGTATGGTGCTTCTCCCTCATGACCCTGCAGAATTTTGGGATGGGCAAGAGAAGCATTGAGGAACGTGTCCAAGAGGAGGCCCACTGCCTTGTAGAGGAGTTGAGAAAAACCAAGGGTGGGTGACTCTCACTCAGTATCACATGTCTTTTGTAATGATGCCTTTGGACACATTAGGGTGGCCAAAACTTTCATTATGGGTCTGGTTTTCTGTCCTCAAGTTGGGCAGGAGGTTTGAAGCAGAGAGCTCAGGGAGCATATGTTGTCTGTGCTGTAGAGGCTTGATTGTGCATACAGCCTGGGCATTAAAGATCACTCAATCTTCTTTCTTTGTCAACTTTGAGGTTTTGTTTTGAAATCAGAAATTATGAGTACTGGTTTTGAGTCCATTTTTAGAAATAATTAAAGAGCAATGCTTTTCCTGTAGTATAAATATGTAAGTTACCTATTTGAGAACATTTTGGCAGACAGTACAAGGCAAACAGTCATGGTGGGCTTGACCCCATCACACCCTTATGGAGCACGGACCACACTACTTGTGTTTTTATTTAATTGGGATATGTTTCTATGATCAGCCTCTCTGAAATATCTGAAGATTTCTCCTAGTTCCTACTAGAGCTCTGACCTGTGATGACACTATGTGTGGTTTTACTTGATTAAGCATATCTCATTATGATTCTTATCAATTATTATTTCTCTATAGACATAGTGCAATTTAAAAGATCAGCCTTAAGTATTTCTTGTTGACCTTTACTTAATTTATTGATGTCTAATTTTTAGGAAATATATTCTGAGGTATAATTCAGAAAAACACACTAATAACAATTTTTAAATAATTTGTTTAACTAGATTTTAACTATTATTAATAACTCCTTTCCATTACTTTACTAAGTGTAATTTGCCTTTGTTTTAAGTTTCTCTTCTTCCTTTTCCCTCTATTTGATTTATCTTAGATGTTTATGGTAATTATTTTCTTCCCATTGCCAGTTCTGCTAATCTATGAAAGTCTTGTTACTTTGAATTTGGTTATCAGCTCAGATTATAAATTATAATTTTAAAATTTCTTTCTTTCAAATAAAGTAAAAGGAAAGGTTGCAAATCAGATTTCACCTGTGAAGCACACACACACACACACACACACACGAGAGTCTAGGCTTTACAATTCACCTTCTTTCTCCTTGGCTAAAATAAAAACTGCTGCAAAACATTAGATACCTTTAATGTTTATTTATTTTTTATTTTTTTGTTTATTATCAGAATTTGTTTTTGCTTTTTTAAAATTGAATCATAGCTGTGTACAATAATTCAATCATGGGGTACAGTGTGCGGGTTTCACATACAATCTGAGATATTTTCATATATCTGTACCAGGTTGTTTATTGCAGCCCAATTCATAATTGCTAAGTCATGGAAGAAGCCC
>CAUYON010021175.1:0-52412 GCA_963573935.1 Arctocebus calabarensis
ATGTAGAGTATCAATGTCTTTATATAGTGATCAAGAAAATGCCATGAAGGCTATCTGTAACAGTACGATCAAAACATTTCTGAATGTATATGAATCATGCCCTATGATTGCACCAATGTACAGAATTATGATTCAATAAAAATATAAAAAAAAAAAAGAAAATACTTTTTTTCAAATGACCCAATGCAAAGTTTTGGTATTCAGTTATTATCTCAACTTTTAAAAAAGTGAATAGGAAAAATATATTTATGATTTTGAGGGGTGAAAATATCTGCTATGACAGTAGAACCCAACAGTAGAACCAATACCCAGACATTATCTTTAGTGAGTTACATGGATATCTCTTTCCTTTTCATTAGGAAATTCAAAGATTTTTATAATGTACCTTAAAGACATGTTGCTTACTAAGCCTACTATTTAAAAGAATAGTTTCCACTTACAGATAGTGTACTATTTAAGCAGCCTGAGAACTAGCTCACTCAGTATTTTCAATTCTTAGATTTAATGTTTCCAGGGAACTCAGTAATTTTGAAAGTTTGCTTCATAGTTTCCTAGTTAGCTTCATTAGAGTCAAAAATGTACATAGTGTATAACTTACTAAAACTTCTCACAAAATTCTTTTATGAGGTGAGCTATTCTATATTTATATTTTAATTCTTTCAGAATATTTATAATATTAAACTGTTTTCATAAAAGTAATACTTCATAAACTAGCTAGGACGTATTTGCCTAAAACGTTTGCCCATAATTAGTTTAAGAGAGTATTTTTAATTTTGATAGATGAAAAGAGTAATGATATAAGCATTCTAAGAAAAGTTGATAAATACTGAAGTAATAAGTAGCTATTACTTTTATCTTAGGATAAAAATATGTGTGCAATCCCCTACTGCTTGAAAATTCTTTCAAATCTGAAAAGTTTGAGTTGCCAAATGAAATCCATGTTAAGGATTATTCTAACTTTGCTAAAATTTGAAATACCATTAAAGTGGGATGGTTATTTAAAAATTGATAACGTACATTTTTGCCTAACAATGCCTTGTCTACATAGCACACAATAAAATTTAAGTTTGTGAGTCTCTTAATTTATTTGTGGTAAATAGTCTAGGCAATTTGGTTGGAGCTTTTGAGACTTCGCTTATCTAAATTATCTCTCCATGTTGATGGAGAACAATAACAGCAACTACTCATACAACTTTGTACCAGGTAGACATACCCTTTTTTAGGCTTGTAAGTCTACTAAATCTAAAACTTGGCCTCTTAACAAAGGATGCTCTCCAAAATGCGTATTTTCAATAGCGAATTTCTTTAATCTCCTCCTCTTTGTGACTTACCCTTTGCAGTTGATCCCTGTTGTCCTTTTAGGAGTCCCTGAGTCTGTCAGGAAGATACTGGCAGGATGGAGACCAGGGGCCACAAGCAAGGGTGGCAAGGCAGCTAGAACTGTAGTCGTGTCTGTTGGCAACTCTGGCACGACTGTGGGACGGTGTCCCGACATACAAAGTGGAGAGGATACATGAGCAGCAAAGAAGGGGCTGTTCACCATTGAAAAGACCCAACCCTTGGGTCATAGTGGACTAGCATGCAACTTGCCAGTTTTGGCTATTTCAAGCTGGGGTTTTTCTGTTATATAAGTGTGCATGTGTGTGTATGTGTGTGTGTGTGTGTGAAAGAATATGTTACTCTTACCAGTTTTTTTTTCTTGTACTTTCTTATTGAAATATGGACCTTGGTTCAAGAAGTTATGGACTCTCCATCTCCCAGGTTGAATCACTGTGAAAAAGCAACACAAACTGAGGTGCTGTTGCTACCTCCCCATGCCTAACAGTGGTGGCGATGCCTGCCAAGGAAAAACAAAGCTAGTAACATGATAGCAAATCTAAATGATTGACGTTTGCCTAATGAACTCAGGCAAACTTGAGTGAAAAAAGTAAAACATATATAAGCCCTAATCTATATTTAGCATTAGTCCAGAATCATTCCAGCATGTAAATGAGCAAGCCGTGAAAAGGATATGATACAAAGCTAAAGTAAACATTTTTAAGCTATGACTTTAATTTCTCTTCTTATGACCAACATATGTATATTTAGTTTTGAATAAATATATTTTTACTAATAGTGAGAAATGATCACCTTGACTTGCATTTATTTAGCTATAGATCAATGGCATAGAAAAAAGAGGTGTAAGAATAGAATTTAGGAGTGCTTTGGTCATCAGAGAATTTGTCATTTTATACTTCCGTTGTTTTTGTTTTGCTTATGATAATAGTAATTACAATAATTAATTCTCATCAGTCTGGAAAAAACTCAATTCATTGGCTTATAGTTTAAAGTTTTGAAATATAATGTGTATCACATAGTTTTTTTGTTTTAATGTTTAGCTACAAACTAGAATTCTATCACATTCAGACAATCATATGACATGAATAACGTAAATATTTTGAAATCCATGAAATTTGAAAACATTCTAACTTTATACATTCTCTCCATAAAGTTTCTAATTCGTAGACTCATACATCAGTAGCTACACATTGTATTTGAGTAAAGAAACTACATTCTACCTTTTGTTGGATTGTTACACTTATGAAGCTCTTGCTAGAGAAAGTTATTTTATACATATATTAAGATTTTTTTGTCTTAAATGTGATATGCTTTTTATTTGAGCAAATTTTAATTTGAATGGGGCACTTTTACTTGACTCTGTTCTGGTGCAATAAGTTTATTGGAAGCAACAGAAAAAGAATGAAAGCTAATTATGTTTTTTAAAAGTTAGGTTTTATGTGGAGTTAACATTTAAATGATGTCTAATAGATACACATGTGATTTAAATAAATCTAACATTATGAATATGCATTAAAATGTATATATATATTGTCTTTTTGAAAATTTCAAGTATTAAGCAGAATACAATTTTGAATTTAATTTAAATGTGAGAAATCATCACATATAATGTCTCTTTAACTATGGCATATATCATTTTCTATACTAATAAAAATCACATTACACATATTATCTGTGTCTTACAAAATGTGATTTGTCTGAGGCTTTGTGACAAATAAGTTATAATCAAATTAACATATAAAATATTCTTTAATCATAATGGGTGAAATATAAACACATTAAATTTTCTCGTGTGGCTATTATATATTATTATATGTAATAACATATAACTGAATGGTAACAGGACTTATATATATATATAAAGATATTTACATCTTTTACAATCTCTATCTGTATTAGAAATAGGTTAAAGAGCATATGGATAAGACTAATAAAATTAGTGTATTTCTCCTGCTGAATTCATAATATATTAGAGCAATTATGTCTCCCTAATTCCCTCTTGGTGGCCCAGATCTACATGAGATTGAAGAAAATGTAAACTTCTGGAAATTATTTAAAATGTCAACAAATCTGGAGATAAATTTTTACTTCTCCATTGGAGATAAATTATTTTCTCCATTGAAAATCGTTATACATATCTTATATGTAATAAATTGTACTAGTAAAACGTAAACCAAGATTATGAAGGAAAACATTAATTTTGTCAGAATGTGCTTCTAATCATTTTTAATGGGGGCAATTAATTAAGAATCCTGCTAGTTCAACATATTTAAACATGAGCCAGCATTAAATATAGGTATATTGAAAGGTCATATTTCTGAACTTTATTTTCCATCAGGATTTGAAGAAGTTATAAAAAGAAAAAGATTTGATTTGATGGACATTTAAGCTATCTTCTTTAAGAATCAGTGAAAATTGATGTTATATTGTAAAAAAAATCTTTCTTAGATATTGAAAAATATGTCAAAATCAAGACAAGAAGATAAAAGACAACAAAGAAAATTAGCAGAATCAGAGATAGTGGATATGTTGCTTTCTAGACCTATGAAGACGACTTTTTCCAGCAATGGTGGGAAACCATAAATCCCATGGTATACTTTACTTATAATCAGGAAAATAGTGATTTGGATCTAGTCACCTCTGGAAAAACCCAGTGCTTCTCTCTACCAAATACAGGTTTAAACAGTGAAAATGTCTGCAACCTATATTCAATTAGGCTCATCATAACTATGCTGCTGTTAAAAGAGTCTGCCATCTCCATGACTGTTCCATTTTCACAGTCTTATCATTCATAAAATTTTTTCCATGCTTGCTAAGACTTAGCAAGACAGGGAAACACAAGAAATCACTACATTAATGTATAAATGGAAGCTAATAAAAAGCGAGGCTATGGTTCCGATAAGGAAGATCATGCCAGTTTTTGTGCCAAAATCTTTTCAGCATCCAAATTAAAGAAATTGGAGAAATTGGTTTTCATATAAAATTTATTTGCAAATGCTCATTGGAGCTGTCCTTTCATACAGGCCCGAAACATGTTACACTGTGGTGTACTCCAAAGGAGAGTTGTGCCTTGTGAATTAAGCATTCTTACACCAGAAAGACCAAGCAACGTTTGTGTGAACTCCAAGGCACCATGGTACCGCATATATCAATTCATAGCCTGTTACAGCTTCATAAACTATTTTGATTAAAGCTTCCTTATTTACTACATGTATAAGTATTTGGAATCATATTCTGAATAATTAAATTTTATCATAGTGTCTTTTTAAAGAAATTAAACACCTGTTGCATAAAGAATCAAATGAAATCTTTGGTACATTTTGAAATAGGAAATAGGTATTGCCTCCAGTTTTGGGGTGAAAACACAAGGACCCTGAGGTTGACAGACTAACTCAAGACCACCTAGTAGTACAGAAAGGGATGCGATGAATTCATTATGTATTTGCTATTTGTCCAAAGCCTGGGAAAAACTGGTTAAATGGCAGGAAAATAAGCATTATCTATTGTGCCCAAGGCAGGGTAACCTTCAAGAAAATCATCCCAAGTGCCAACAAAAGGCAATGTTTTATTTCTCTTTTTTTCTGTCTTTGTTGTGATTCTCTGGGTGGATTTCTATGGTAAAGTAACAGTTACCTGCTTAACTCTCAGAGTTATTGTAAGGAGATAGGGTTCATATGATTGGCACTTGTGCCGTTTTGGGGAGGGTGAATATAATTGTTGGAATGCGAAGTTTTTACTATGACTACCAAGGTCAGATCACAGCATGACTATGAGAGTAACCTCAGTACATTTGTCACATTTAGCCGTGTGCATGGCGTAGCAGGGCCTGAGGTAGAATGCTGAATACGGAGATGCATTCATCACCTTGCTAGGTATGATACAAGTGAAGAGAAAAACACATGTAAACAGACATGTTTAATACAATGAAGAAACTGTGTTAGTAGAGAGAGACTCTTTGTTTTTTTTTTCTTTGAGAGCAACCAGGAAAGGTATGAGGCAGGATGGTTTTCTTGGAGGAGGTAATAGCTAAGCTGTAAAGAATTAGATGAGTGATACAGGGAAAGAAGATGCCTGAAGTAGGGGAGTTGGACAAGTTTATATGCAGGAAGCGGCCTCCTTGTTTCAGGTATAAATGTGACTGTGCATAATGCCATTGTCCCACGATAATGGAGCACAGAAAGGATACACACATTTTATTCAACAATTTAATCACTGTACTTAAAAAAGGCTTTTTAGAGCTAAATTACTGGCTGTAATAAGTAACCAATTTGCTCTTTAATCTCTTTGATTTATTGTCTCAGACTTTAAGTAATATATATACATTATAACAATATATGGAGAAAAATACAGATATAAACAGACACAAACCAGATAAATGGCATTGGAGTAAAGTTAATTTTGTAAATGCATTCAGAGAGCTTGGGAGTTATAACTTAGAATAATTAGTTTAGTTACAATTAAATTAACATTAAATAGCAAAACTCTCAATAGTATTATTGAATCACAAGGAAATTATCAGTTGTGATTTATTATCAGAATATTTCCCATCATTTTCTCTATTTAGTAGGAATTATTTCACTATTACAGTATTAAACATTATGAACAGATAAAATATTAAAGCAAGTTTCTTTTAATCTTTGTAGAATCTAGAATAGTTGATAGGAAAAATGCTAATTATAAGAACAAACAAGTGAAAGTTGCCTTTAATATTCACTTTAAAGTACTTATCTATGATTTAATACACAGCATTTGAAGTTAGACAGCTTCCAGAGGTTGGAAATTATAAAAATATCCATATATTTAAAGATATTGATAGCAAAATTGACCCTGAGAATCCACTATCTTCTACCCAAATTCTTCAGATTATTCCGGAGACAAAGTAATTTGTATCTAGGGTTGGGCTATTTTTTTGTTACCTCTACTTACTGCTTTATGGCAATGACCTTTGGCAATTCCTCACTTCCAGATCATCTGTTTCTCTGAAGGCTGAATGAATACACTGACGTAGTTTTCTTTATCTCACAGAAATGTTGTCTTGGAGGCTGAAATTCAATTTGTGACTCAATACATTTTTGCCTCATTGATACGCGGATAACATTGCGTTTATATGACATGGAAATTCGGTGTTTTAGTCAAAGTAATCATCTCGAACAAGATTTAGAATGGGGGGCAAGTATTTTATTCATCATTTTGTATATTTTATTCCTCATTTCACTTACGTATTCCCTATCTTATTCTGGAAAGGATCCGAGGCAGCTTATAGAGATGCATATAAGACAAACTAAAGTGTGTGAGGAAACAAGCATAGGAATAATAAGGGTGTGGAATCTGAGAAGTCTGCCAAGGAGAGCACAACAGGAAGACATATCTTTCCAGAGATGGGCCGCACTTTGGCTGTGAGCTCTCTAACAACTAATTCAGAGGAGAAAGCGCTCTCCCTTTCATGATGAACAGAGTCCTTTCAAGACAGGAAGCACATGTCTGCAGCCTAGAAACACAGATTCCTAGCATTGAGACCAAAAACTATGTTGCATACCTGTTGTTCATTACTCAGTTCTGTAGATAGTAACAAATATTTAAATTTCCAAATTTAAAGTTATTGAGCAGACTTGTTTCTTATAAATTTGGAAAATTTAAATATTTCCAAACCAAATATCAAAGAGCTGCTTCTTAGAAAGTTCTCCCATGACCTCAACATGTGTAGTTTGGTAAAAGCGACTGTCTCAGCTGGGTCCACATCTGCCACGTGTGGTGCTGGCTTTACCCAGATGGATAGACCAGCATAACGTGTCCTTGAGATTTGAATGAGTAATTGGTCTTACTTGAGACCAGTAAACATGGCTAGCTTCTCTCTACCAAGTTTTTGATGAGCGTTATGTGATAGGGATTTAGTATTAACAACTAAGAGCTGAACATTACATTTAGATAATTAACCAAGCAGGGATAATAAGAACACATTCGGGAAACTACCATCAGAGCTTCAAAGATGCAGGCGTTTTGTTTTAAGGTTGGGTTCCCACCCCTGCTGTAGTGAACTCTGGTTATAAATGGGCTTGTTCTTACCTTTCAACATCAAAGTGTTGTATTCGAAGTACTTGAATAGAACCATTATCTCAGTAATTATTACTTAAGATGTCCAAAATGGATTCTAAAAAGACTAGTGAGACATACCAGGGGTGTAAGCGTGCACTTCTGGAGGTCAAAGAGAATTATTTCATTTGCTCTGATCAGATGATTGTTACTGGATTGCATTAAGAAATGTACTAACACTAAAATACTGTGTAATACTAAAGTAATGTTTTATAACTCTTCCTTTATGACTTGAAGAAGTGAGGTCTACAGCTTTGGGTTCATAAATATGATTATAACACAATCTAATCCTCTTTGCTTTTTTCATATTCATGCATGTAAATCTGCTCTGAAAGTTAAATGTGGCAGCGATCAAGGTGATACCTGTATAAAGAGTAAAATCCTATATAAAATACTGTAATTTACATATGAGATCTTTTAATAGGGAGAACTAGGAAGGCTGACTATCTAAATGAAGTATATCTCAAATAATTTTTAAAAAACATTTATCTCCAAATCTCTAGTAAAGGCAAAGGAGGGTAACATTTTTTTCCTCTTATAGATACATCTCTAGAAGCTATCAGTATTTTTGGTTCCCACAACTTGTTTGTTGCTTGTTACTGGTCATCAGTCTGCAGAAGGTTCATGGATTTTAAGTGATTCACAACTAAAGGTTAAACTGGATGAAAGGGTGGAGAAATATCTATTTTTATGGCAATGAACAACTTGAATATGAAAAATGAATGGGCCAAGCTTGAATTCTGTAGCACAAATAGCTACTGTGGCATCCCTGATCTGATGTTTGTAAGACAACTTGGCTCCCCTGTCGCTTTCTTCTTCCTCTGACACGTGACCTTTCACCACTGCACTGACCACTGGCCTTTCCACTTATTCTTCAGCAGTGTGTGTTTAACTTAGTGTTTGCCATTAAATTAACTTGAAGGGGTAGAACCCACGTCTGCTCTAATCTGCTGAATGTTTAACATGTTCTCATCATTGTGTGCCTTGTCTGCATCAACCTGAGTAATCATATGCACTAGTGAGAACTCATGTCTTGACTCAGTCCCTATCCCGCCTCACCTACGTGTACAGAGCATCTGAGAAGGTGGTGAGGATTGCTGTCAGGTGAAGAAATTAAGAATTACCATGTGGGGATTAGGAAAGTACTTATTAACTACTATTACTGAAAAAAAAAGGTTTGATGACTATTAGCCATGTTAATATGCCAAACCTTTTTAAACATAGCATCCTATTATATTTTGGCCATAGGAAAGTTTGAAGACTTTTATATAGTGTATTTATCATGATTGATCTGGATAGTAATAAGCTTCAAGTGTCTCCAGTTTTCATTCTAATAAATAATTGGGTAACATAGATGATGGATTGTTTCTAAGATATGAGTTATTAAGACCAATATAAATATTGGAAATAGTCATATGGGATAAGTTAAATATTTAATTATTAACAAAATACAGTTTTTGAGTATACACAATTTTGGTTTAAAGATCAATGAAATTAAGTATTAGTCTTTTAAAATATCTTGTGGAAGTGTGTTCATAATAATAACAAGCCTTTCTTTCATAATGATTATACTGTACTTTCTAAAAAGCTTTAGAATATGATTGATAAGTATATGTAAGCTAATCTCTATATTTAATCTCCTTAATTTTAGTCATGATTTTATTGGAGAATTTACAACAAGCTACAGGGAACTGTCTAGAGGGCAATCACAATTCAATGTATATGAGGTAAGAGGCATTTTACTTTACCTTTGTTATCTTCTGAAATAAGTAAATTTATGCTTTAAAAGTATCGATTTTACAAAGGATAGATGCTAACGGTTAACTGAGTACCAATATGTGTAACAAGATTTAATGTTATTGAGCAGACTTGTTTCTGAAAGGATAATATTATTTCTCTTTAATCTGCTTTGAGATTTTTTAAAATACTTGCTTATAAAACAATTTCTTCCTTTTTAAAAAATTCGATATGGATACGAATTTATTCTTTCTTAAGCTTAAACTTTTATATTTTACCTTCCTACCAACCTCCTCCCCAATCTTTTCCTAATTAAAAAAGAAAAGTAGCCATTGTAGTTGTGCCAACATAGGGTTAGAAAAAATGAGCTGTGGTCAGCAGAGAATGTCTGAGTACCTTTACTGTTATTCTGGAGCAAATAAAGGAATGACAAGGCAATATACGGTCATTAAAGATATCAAACTTATTAAAGCAAACACATGGTAGTTATTTCTAGTTTAACCAGCCCTAGTTAAACACTAGATAGGCGTTAAGCATATAGTATGTTTTAGCTCTGTTAATCCTTGAGCTATGTTATCCATACATTCCCTATCATTTTAAAATTTAGTATTTGTAGGTAGAAAGGGAGACTCTCTCAGGATGCCATCAACGAGAGTAACTCTTCTCTGCCAGGTTGACACTAAAACTGACCACTTTTGAGTTTAGAATGGAGAAATCTCCTCGTACCACCTTCTTACTGGGCTAAAGTCATTGTATTTCATTCATTAACTTAGAGAACAATTTCTGGTCAGTGGTTTCTACATTCCATGTTTTATGTTAGGCCTCAGGAATACAGAGATGAATGAAAATCTCAGTGTCTAACAGGAGAAACAAACATGCAATATGTTTAGTGTAGATTTGAAAGGTGCTCTATAGAGCAGCACAGTTAATAGACTATGAAAGTATTACAGAGGGGCCAAACTTGGTCCAAAAAATGTTTCTCAGTCAAATATGAAGATGGATTAATGGATCAATCTCTTCTAACTGAGTCTTTCAAGGGAAGAATGTAAGGCTCTAAACAGGTAATAAAAGTAATACAAATACAAATTATAATTTGTAAATGCCTGTTTTATCTGCCTAACCTCTGGCTGAGGAGAAGGAACACTTGCATACTAATTCTCTTTGTACTTAGGGGTCATCTACTGCTGGTCCCCCCATAACCCTTGGAGATCAACCACTGTGCGATCCTTTAGCTTCTGTAGAGTTTCCTGATCTTTAGTCTCAGTCAGCCCTTGCTCTTTCCAACAACCCTTGCTAATGCGAAGACTGGTGTCACAGCTGGTAGGATGGCAAAGAATCTTAAACATGATTGTTTACCTTGAAAGGCCTTACCTTCAAACATAAATGTTTTCTTATTCACATATTATCAATAGATCACTCTGAAGAAATTTGCAAAACCATCATAAATTAGGTACAAGTCATTTTGGGATTTCAGTGGATAGCCGTTGGTCCAATCCATTAGAAATTTCATTTTCTGGGGTGGCGCCTGTGGCTTATCGAGTAGGGTGCTAGCCCCATATACCCAGGTGGCAGGTTCAAACCCAGCCTCGGCTGAACTGCAAAACAGAAAAATAGGCAGGCACTGCGGTGGGCCCCTGTGGTCCCATCTACTCAGGAGGCTGAGGCAAGAGAATTGCCTAAGCCCAGGAGTTGGAGGTTGCTATGAGCTGTGTGATAGCACAGCTATCGAGGCACTCTACCGAGGGCGATAAAGTGAGACTCTGTCTCTACAAAAAAAAAAAAAAAAAGGAAAAGAAATTTCATTTTCTGCACTCATCCAAGGTGCTAAGTTTTTGTCAAGATAACCAAGAAAATTTGTAACCATTATTTCTTCAAATAATTCTTTATGCACCCCCACCCTCTTCTTTTGGTACTGCTATTGTACATATGTTGGTATGCTGGGTGGTATCCCACAGGTGTCTTAGGCTCTGTTCATTTTTTTCTTTTCTGTTTTGTTTTTGTTCCTCCAACTTGAAAATTTCAACTGAGTTATTTCCAAGATTATTGATTATTTCTTTTGCCATCTCAAATATTCTGTTGAACCCCTGTACTGTATTTTCATTTCAGTTGTATTTTCAAGTTGAGAATTTCTATTTGGTTTTTTTTAATTGTTTTTTTGTTTATTTGTTGATATTTTCTGTTTGGTTAAACATTGTTTCATACTTTAATTCTTTATACCCAGGCTTCTTCTTTCAACATATCTAGAACAGCTGATGTAAAGACTTTATATAGTAAAACCTATATCTGCAAGTCCACGTTGACGACTTTCTGGCTATGCACTTACCTGTTTGTTTATATGCCTTGTATTTTTTTGTTATTGAATGCTGGAAATTTTAAATAATGCAGTAGCAGTCCAAAGAAGATCCCCCATCTTCCCCAGGCTTTGCATTTGCTGCTGTTTATTTAGGGATTTTCGTGGACTAATTCCATGAAATCTGCATTCTTCATTGGGTGGGCCACTGAAGTCTTTGTGTGGTTAGTTTAGGAATCAGCAGGTGATGTGACAGAGACTTGTGCACCAAGGCTCTCCTTCTGTGCTCCAACAGTATAAATGTCTGCCTTGGCTTTCACTTGCCATGGGAACCGAGGCTAGAGGTCAGCCAGAGATGAAGGATTAAGGTTTCCTTAATTCTTTCGCGGTTGTACGTACAACCCGTCACAGTTGTGTGGCCTTCTAGCTTCCCAGCAATATGCCAGAGTTTCAAAAAGCCCCCATTAGACATCTCATTCCTCAGATTTTCCTTTTTTGGTTTTCGGGTTAGCCTTTTACTTGCCCCAAATTATATTATCCGCTCCAGGAGATAATTGTGTTGAACAATTGCCACTGATTGTTTTTGGTAAATACTGTGGAAATAGAGATTTTCCCATCGAACAAGTTCTGAGTCAAGTCAGTGACAAGCTGAAACGCCATGAATGGGGCTTTTCAGGAGAGCTTCTGAACAAGTGAATTAGTAAAAATTTTCTAGAAATGACATCTTTTTGAAAGTTTTATTTTATTTTTCATTGCCACATGATAATGATACCTATTAATGGAGTATAGTGTGGTGTTTCTCTCCTTACAACTCTATCCAGTAGACTGATTTACCATCCTCCCATTTAAACATCAATTGACTGGCACCTGAACTGCCTCGCCTGGTATTAGGGATCTCCTGAACAGATCAGTTCACTGTCTTAGATTGACTTTTAGTCTCTTTATATGTGTTCACTGCTCCCTCCTACCTGGGTCAGTTACTTTTTCCTCTTTCTAGAATCTTGCAATTTGTTGATTAATTTTATAGTTTAATAAATTTTGGTTCAGATAATAACTAGTCATAAATTCTTTTCCTGCCAAATGTTTTCTCCATATTTTGGATGGATATGATCTGGATTCTTTGTTAAGGCACTTAAGTGTGTGTGTGTATGTGTGTGTGTGTGTGTGTGTGTGTGTACTCTCTTAGATTAGCAGGTCATATTCATCTTAATATTCTTCATATTCACCAGTGTCTTGTACAATATAGAAAGGCAATAATATTTTATAATGGAGCAAGATTGAAAAAAATTCAATCTTATGTCCACAACCAGATCTTTGCAATTATAAAGTAGCATGAGTATCTGGTGGAAATTACTACCATCATAAAGCTACAGTTAGGTCTCTAGATCCCTTAAATCTTCACACATTGGGTGATTTACTATTTTAGCTTATTTTATAAAAATGTCACTCGAATATACTTTAGCAACTTATATAATTTTTCTACCAAGAAATGATCACTAGGATATTAAAGGTCTCTGTTGTACCAAAAAGATGCCGCTGGTTTTGTAAAAAATCTTTAGCCATAAGACTGTCCAGTACTCAACTGGAGGCATTTCTAAATGAATGTGTGCATAAGAAGTGAAGGCAGGGGATGAAGTCCACAATCAAAAAAAAAAAATCAGTATAAAATCTAACACATTTCAATTGCTTTATTTGCTTTTTAAGGTGGTGAATCCCAAAAAGAAAGGAAAAAAGAAAAAATATACTAATTCTGGAACAGTAAGTCAAAGCTTATGTTATTAACTAAGAATTCAAATTAATGTTCGAGAGGCTGAAGATCACTTGAACCCAAGAGTTTAAGGTTGCTGTGAGCTGCGAATAACAGTATTTAATGTGTATATGTATATATGTCCTATCAGACTAGGCGCTACTGAAAACTGACCTATGTTTCACTTAAGATTTTAATATGAAGGACTATAATAGAAAACTTAACTTCCTAGGAGAATGGTTCTAATGGAGAGTGTCTTCCTCCAGGTAGTGACTTAGCCTCCCATGGGTTATTATCCCAGGGCTCGTGAGGCTTCTGGGAGAAGCTGAAGTTTTGCTAGGAAGTCTTCATTCAATGGAATTGGAGCGCAGAGATTCAGGTGGATGTGACAAGTTTAAGTGTAATAAGAAATACTCCACCCTTTATAAGCTACACTTAACTGTTAAGACTCATTTTGTGAGATGTGAAAGTGAACAGTGACAACTCCATGGGAACAAAGAACCAGATCAGTAGAGGAGGATCAGAAGATTTAAGTCTGTAACAGTTCAAAAGTCAATATCATCCTCTTTTGAGAAAAAATATGCTGGAAATATTTTTCCTAAGATTAAATGTTCTTGGAAGAAGAAAAATCTGAGTTTTCTCTAGGTTTTTTTTATTGGATTTCTATAAGATAGTACATGTCCTTACAGGACCAAGGCAGAAACACACATTTCTTCTGGTTCAGCTTAGCTCACTGATTTTGTTTCTTTTCTTTTCTTTTTTTTTTTTTCGGTTTTAACCAGTTTTCCAACTCCCTTTCATCTTTCCTTTTATATAAAATGGGAAGTCACACCATGTCCTTGAACATAATTTTCATGCTGTTCTTCAAAGGAAGTAAACTGATCATAGAAAGGAGTTAATTTTTTGTTTTTTTAGGTTCCTTTTCTTCAGATAGTTTTAAATGTAAGAACCATCAGTCCTAGCAGATTTTAGTAAGGAATAATGTCTTTAGAGAATTTTAAAATGCTAAGAAGTGTGATTTTTCTCTCTAACAGTTGAGAGTCCCTTTGGGGTTATAACCTGTACTAGCAGATATATTTTTTTTTTCCAGGTAACTTTACTGTCTTTCTTGGTAGAAACAGAAGTTTCATTCCTTGACTACATTAAAGGAGGGTAAGTCATTCTTTGAAATTGTTTCATTGCTTGAGCATTTCTTTGAATGCATATAGCAAGTGCTACCATGAGGTCCCTGGAAACTGGAATAATCACGTTATTATATTGTGATAGCTAGTCTATTTCACTTTTGCTTTAAACATAAATGAAAAAATGTATATATGTAGACCTGTTACTTTTCGGGGCAAATTGTAACTTTTTAACCCAGAGAGAAAAACGTTGCTGTATTATTTAATAGTAGTATAAAGCTGTTACATGTACTTCCATAGTTTATTCCTTTGCCATAGGACTCTGACATGCACTATTTATTATTTTTAAAATAGGAGAAAAGCTTGTCCAGAATTTTTTTTTAATTACCTTGTCGTAAAATCATAGTGCAGAAATAGATGGTGAATAGTCATTTTGTTCTTCCCATGGTTTTTCAGGCAAGAACATATTCAGATAAAAAAAATGGTGGTTATAACTGCTCTTGAAATTGTCCAAGGTCTAGAGCAGATCTTGTATTAGATCCCGTATTATATGTTTTTATACCCTAGCAGGCAGGGAAATCTTTTCAATTTTATTTCTCTTTTTGACCTAGTTGTTTTTGTTTTAACCTAACCCAGCACCTTCAGAAATTGTAAACAGGACAGTGCCTGTGGCTCAAGGAGTAGGGTGCCTGCCCCATATCGCGGAAGTGGTGGGTTCAAACCCAGCCCCAGCCAAAAACAAACGAAGAACAACAAAAAAAAAATCCAGAAATTAAAAACAAGCACTCACTCTTGTAGTGGTATAAAATGTCCAGATAGTTTGTCTTACCTTGAATTTCCAAAATACAGAAAGGATGAGAGGCAAATTTGAGTCTGTTTAACAACTGAGTGATTTTTTTTTTTTTTTTTGAGACAGAGCCTCAAGCTATCACCCTGGGTAGAGTGCTGTGGCATCACAGCTCACAGCAACCTCCAATTCCTGGGCTCAAGCAAGTCTCCTGCTTCTGCCTTCCAAGTAGCTGGGACTACAGGCGCCCGCCACAACGCCCAGACATTTTTTGCTTGCAGCCGTCATTGTTGTTTGTCGGGCCGGGCTGGAGTCGAACCCATCAGCTCAGGTGTACATGGCTGGCGCCTTAGCCCGTTGAGCCACAGGCACCAAGCCAAGGATGGAAGAAGTTCTTAAGGAATTTCAGTCACCTCATAAGGAGATACTGATATACATGGAGCACTTTTTCCTGATCATCAATTTTTCCTAATTATAAAATGCCCCCCTGCATTCAATACAAATTTTTTTCCAAGTGTGGATATAATAAAGTGAGTCTCTCTCCTAACCCCGTCTATCCAGGTCAGCTCTCTATCAGGTCAGGGTCACTCTGTACTAATGCTGGGCACATTATCTCAGTCATACCTCTGGCTTAGCTTGTCCAACTTCCTTCTCAAGTCAACACTTCAGACACTCACAAAAATCACTTGAGGGGCAGCACCTGTGGCTCAATGAGCAGGGCCCAGCCCCATATACCGAGGGTGGTGTGTTGGAACCCAGCCCCGGCCAAACCGCAACAAAAAAGTAGCCAGGCGTTGTGGTGGGCACCTGTGGTCCCAGCTACTCAAGAGGTCGAGGCAAGAGAATCGCCTAAGCCCACAAGTTGGAGGTTGCTGTGAGCTGTGATACTACAGCACTCTACTGAGGGTGACAAAAACTGTGTCTCTTAAAAAAAAAAATCACTTGAGTCTCAACCCTGGCTACACCTCAGAAAATTTAAATAAAAAAAAAAAACCTTTCCCCAAAGAAAACAAAATCTGCATCTCTTGGGGATAGGGCAGAATTTTTTAAATTCTATCAATCACTTAAAAAGCTTTCCAGGGCGGCGCCTGTGGCTCATCCAGTAGGGCACCGGCCCCATATTCCGAAGGTGGCAAGTTCAAACCCAGCCTAGGCCAAACTGCAAAACAGAAAAATAGCTGGGAATTGTGGTGGGCACCTGTAGTCCCAGCTACTCAGGAGCTGAGGCAAGAGAATCACCTAAGCCCAGGAGTTGGAGGTTGCTGTGAGCTGTGGGATGCCACCGCACTCTACCAAGGGTGAAAAAGTGAGACTCTGTCTCTACCAAAAAAAAAAAAAAGCTTTCCAGTTGGTTCAGAACCACTGCAGGAAGACCTCACAGGAATACCATCACTGACAAAATCACCACTCAAGAGGACAACCATTTCTTCATGTGAAATGGACCTGAGGTGGCCCGAGAGAGGAGAACACAGAAAGGAACAGGAATGCAAGTCCTGTCTGTGCCAGAAGGGGTTAAGCTTCCTTAGACTCAAGACACTTGGGCTACTACTCTCAAAGCAATGAAACCACTTAGTGGCAGAGCGAAAGGTGATTCCGCCAGTCCCTAGAATGAACAGCTGAGAGGTGAACAGAGGGCTGGAAGAGCCCTATGTCTCGTTATCGCCTTCTTAAACAAGAATATCCAACTCGGCACCTGCGGTTCAAGTAGCTAAGGCGCCAGCCACGTATACCTGAGCTGGTGGGTTCGAATCTAGCCTGGGCCCGCTAAACAACAATGACGGCTACAATCAAAAAATAGCCGGGCATTGTGGTGGGTGCCTGTAGTCCCAGCTACTTGGGAGGCTGAGGCAGGAGACTCGCTTGAGCCCAGAAGTTGGAGGTTGCTGTGAGCTGTGGTGCCACAGCACTCTATCCAGGGTGACAGCTTGAGGCGCTGTCTCAAAAAAAAAAAAAGAAGCATATCCACTAATAAAGAAATCTTACACAAGGGAGTGGAGGGTGTTACAGAAGAGAGAGGCAAGCCTGCTGCTCATTGCACAGCCACTTTCAGCAAGGTCAGAGAGACTCCGAAGCTTCCAAGTGATGATTGGCCATGCTGGGTCAATGCATATTCAAAACCAAAAGTGTGATCAGGTCCAACTCTTCTGATGACACAGATTTCCTCTAAAATGCTCTTTACCCAGTCAATATCAGCCTCCCGCAGAGTAACAGTTACCCCAGCACCCTGGCTGTGGTACTTTGCCCACAACAGGCACAAGTATTACCCCATTTTACAGATGCCAAAACAGAGGCCTAGAGAGGATACCACGTGAGTGGAGAGGCCCCAGGGGATGAAGTTGACACAAACGGGGCTTGGAAGAGCCTGTTTTAGCCAACCCTTTTCAGGAGCTGCCAAGTGTGCCAACCTAGAGACTCAGAGTCAATAGAATCAATGCTTCCAGCCTCCAAATTCTGATCTGACATAGGAAGCTGGATGGAATGGAGGCCAGAGCTTCAGAACCAAGCTCAGAGCCTCCGTCCTGCTCACTGGTAAAGCCTGTGGACCATTAGTACTCAGGCTGGGCAGAGCCACCTCGGGTAATTGCTGAAGTGGAAGCTCCAACAGGACCAGAGAAACCTCAACTGCAAAATCCAGTCCATGATCCATCAGAACCATTCACCCCTGGAAACTCCCCCTTTTCCAGAATGTTTTATGGGAGATTTCAAATAAAATTAAATGGCTGTGGTTACTACGCTCAGCACCTGATTAAAATCAGGTTTCCCCCTCGAGTCTGATACGTAACAAATCATCTCTGCAAAGTGGGGGATGGGGAGAAGTTTTAAGTGAGTTCTATTTTTTCCAATGCATGAGGTAGAGGGTTTTGTGAGTATCTAATCCCAGGGGACTCCACCTACCCCCGCAGTCCCCGCCCAAGGGGCCCTCTCACAGCAGAGGCCAGAGGAGAGATGGCCAGGACCCAGGTAATCACGAAGCACTACCCAGAGCAGCATAATGAACAATTTCCACATCAGCCTCCCCTCCCCCCCAATTTAAAGGCCCCATTCGGAACTGCTAAACAGTGCTGACACTCTTTACAGCTCCTGGAGTGTTCACGGAGAGTGAGCCAATTTTTCCCAGGCACTGGGCCAACACTGCAATCACAGGCCGCGTTAGAAGCTTCTGGCTGTTCATCAGAACTCAGAAACCTGGCTGGGGGCTGCACACAGGCAGGAGGCTCCATCAGGCTTCCTGTCATAATAAGTTCCTCCACACCCCACCTGTGAAACTCCATTTCCACTGACTATCAAAACTGGAGCTTTTTCCTAAGCTGGATGCTGGCTCTTCCAGCTGATGACATCACTGACAAGCTCCTGACAGTGGTTCCCGAGAGCCTAAACCCCTGCTAATACCTAGCAAGAGCACATTCCTCACCAGTGTGGTCATGTTCAGCTAATTACTACTCTGGCCCCCAACCTAGAGCCCAAAGCCATAGTTAGGGAATGCCACCACAGTCCTCTCCTGCTCCAAGGCCCTTCCCAACTACAGACACCACCCTACTGCAAACACACACACAGATCTCTGAGTGGGCAGCGGGACCTAGTGTTGCTAGATTTTGCAAATAAAAATTCAAGACATCCAGTTAAACATGAATTTAGATAAATAAGAAATAATTATTTAGCATAAGTATGTCCCATGCAATAACTTGTAACATGTTAGAACTGCCTGCCATATTTGGAACATACCTCAAAAGCTACACATTGCTCATCTGAGATTCAAACTAACTGTATTTTCTCTGGCAACCCTTGTGGTAACACAGGTGAGCCTTTACCCCTTCATTTGACTTATGTGATTTCCTGAACTGTCAGTGACATATTACAATAAACATTCAACAAATAAATATATATATATATAGAGAGAGAGAGAGAGAGCGAGCGCAAAATATACTGAGAAACCATAAAAGCCAATGTTTACAACACAAATGGGAGTCAATCGGCCACTTGTTACATTTTAAAAACAAAAATTACACACACATATTGCTGGTTACATAAAAAGCACATGTTGCCAGCAGGGAATTGTAACTGCAAGATGTTATTTTTTCCCTAAAAATCGTTCATAAGGCTCGGCACCTGTGGCTCAACGGGCTAAGGCGCCAGCCGCGTACACCTGAGCTGGCGGGTTCAAATCCAGCCCCAGCCCGCCAAACAACAATGACGGCTGCAACCAAAACATGGCCAGGCATTGTGGCGGGCGCCTGTAGTCCCAGCTACTTGGGAGGCAGAGGCAGGAGACTTTCTTGAGCCCAGGAATTGGAGGTTGCTGTGAGCTGTGATGCCACAGCACTCTATCCAGGGTGACAGCTTAAGGCTCTGTCTCAAAAAAAAAAAAAAAAAAGTTCATAAATGGGTGAAAACTGCCAGGGAACAGAATATTCATGCAGACTCGAAGATTACTTATTGATCACAATTACAGATTACTTAATCATTACCCTTGAAGGAAGGTAGCATTCCAAGAGAGAATAGGCAGACACCACCTGAACCCCATGACTGGGTAACAAGACAAACTGAGATGATGTGTCTGCTGGCCTGATGCAAGGGGAAGTCCTTATGACCTCTGGAAGTGCAATTGCCAAAATTATTTAACTTGAATTTAATCATGAGGAAACAGATCTGGAATACGGAACATTCTACGGCCTCCCTACTCCAAGTGTGGGCCGCAGGCTGTCAGCACTGGCATCCTCAACGCTTGCTAGAAATGCCACCTCCACTATGCCCTTTACTAAGACCTCCATACGCAGGTAATGTTTGAGAAGCATCAGTTATGCAAGACAAGTGTCCTGGCTTCTTCAAAAATGCCTAAGTCGAGAAAGATAAAAAAATTTTTAATACCCTCAATAAATCCCAAACAATTAAAAAAAATTTTTTTAATTAAAAGGATTGTTCTAGAGATTAAAAGAAAGGCTGAAATACATAACTTTGAAACCAAACTCAATTGGGTAATCTTCCTAGGATCTAAAAAATGGAAATTTTTCAAAATCACCACACAGGACATTTGGGATCATTGGCAAGCGTTTCGTATATTATTACTTTATCAGGCAGATATTCATGGTTCAGAGAATGTCATTTTTCTCAGACAAGCCTGCTGAAGTATGGGGATGAAGAGTCATGATGTGTGCTAGGTACTTATAAAAAGTTCCATAAAAAATAAGTGTGTAATATGTCTTTTGTTTGTTTGGTTTGGTTTTTTTGTTGTGTTTTTTTTTTTTTTTTTTGTAGAGACAGAGTCTCATTTTATTGCCCTCGGTAGAGTGCTATAGCATCACAGCTCACAGCAACCTCCAACTCCTGGGCTCAGGTGATTCTCCTGCCTCAGCCTCCCAAGCAGCTGGGACCACAGGCACCTGCCACAATGCCCGGCTAGGTATGTGTCTTTTGAGACAATATATTAAGCAGGCTTGGCACCCCCTAACACAGTGGTTACAGCGCCAGCCACATACACGGAGGCTGGTGAGTTCAAACCCGGCCCAGGCCACCTAAACGACAATGACAACTGAAACAAAAATAGCTGGGCGTTGTAGCGGGTGCCTTTAGTCCCAGCTACTTGGGAGGCTAAGACAAGAGAATCACTTAAGCCCAAGAGTTTGAGGTTGCTGTGAGCTGTGATGCCGCAGCACTCTACCCAAGGCGACATTGTGAGACTCTGTCTCAAAAAAGAAATAAAATGCATTATTGCTACAATGAAAATGTTTTAAATAAGTCAAGTATTTGGAAAATAAAAGGAAAAAGTTCATTACAACTCTGGTTCTTGAGCATCTGTGTTAAGTAACATGTATTAATTTTCTTGGCAACGTAAGAAAGAACACACTTTCTTCCAGAAACCAACTTTACTCCCAGGTGTCAAAATATTTAAGAAAAGCAACTACTTAGGCACAGGCAGGCTGAGAAAGTCCTCATTTAATCTCTAAATGTTGAGGTTGGCATTCCAGGAAAAAAACTCACCAGGCAAAGGAAAAATAAATATGAAAACTTTACAGCTTTATTTTCAAATTCAACCTATACATTTCATCATTTGGCCATAAAAAGGAGTGAAGTATAAACATCACCTGGATGAAACTTGAAAACATTCCACTAAGTGAAAGAAGTCAGTCACACCAGAATACATGTGATATGATTCTACCATATGAAATGTCCAGAACAGGCAAATTCACAGAGACAGAAGTAGATTAGTGGGTGCCCAACTTGGGGGGTGAAGGGGGAGATGGAGACACGTACAGAAGTTCTTTTGAGGGGATAAAAATGTTCTAAAATTATATAGTGATGATAGTTGTACAACTCTGCAAATATATGAAAAATTATATACTGTAAAGGGGTGAATTTTTTTTTTTTTATTGTTGGGGATTCATTGAGGGTACAAGAAACCAGGTTACGCTGATTGCATTTGTTAGGTAAAGCCCCTCTTACAATTGTGTTTTGCTCCCAAAGGTGTGGCACACACCAAGACCCCACCCCCCTCACTCCTTCCCTCTCTCTGCTCTTCCTTTCCTCATCCTTCCCTCATTCTTTCTCTCCTCCTTGTAAAGGGGTGAATTTTATAGTGTATGAATTATATCTCAATAAAGTTGTAAGGTTTTTTTAACAGACAGAGTCTCACTTTATTGCCCTCAGTAGAGTGCTGTGGCATCACAGCTCACAGCAATCTCCAACACCAGGGCTTAGACAATTCTCCTGCCTCAGCCTCCAGAGAAGCTGGGACTACAGGCGCTCGCCAAAACACCCAGCTATTCTTTTTGTTGCAGCTAGGCCAGGACCAGGTTCGAACCCACCACCCGCAGTATATGGGGCTGGCGCCCTACCCACTGAGCACAGGCGCCACCCAAGAAAGGTTAAAATAAAAATTCTTGGGTGGTGCCCATGGCTCAAGGAGTAGGGCGCCAGCCCAACATCGGAGGTGGTGGGTTCAAACCTGGCCCTGGCCAAAAACTGGAAAAAAAAAAATTCCTCTAATTCCCCTAGGCTGCCTTCTTTTGGGGGGTGGAGGGGGACAGTATCACTATGTTACCCTCAGTAGAGTGCTATGATATCTATCACAGCTCACAGCAACCTCAAACTCTTGGGCTTAAGTGATTCTCTTGACTCAGCCTCCCAAGTAGCTGGGATTCAGGTGCCTGCCACAACACCTGGCTATTTTTTGGTTGTAGTTGTCATTGTTGTTTGGCAGACCCCGGCCTGGGTTTGAACCCACCAGCCACAGTGTATGTGGCAGGATCCCTTGCTGCTGAGCTGCAGGCGCTGAGCCTAGGTTGCCTTTTTCTTCCCAGCTGAAGGCAGTACTACTGTTATATACAGATAAGACTAAGACAAACCAAATCCTCGTGACTCAGGACCAACAAGGCCCAGCTTCTAGCCCCAGCTGCACAACTCAGTGTGGTACCTTGAACAAGACCTTCTCCTCCCTGTAAACTCAGGGTTGGACTAGAAAGCTTCTCAAGGTTCTCTAAGACATTCTATTAGAACCAACTCCAGGCTCAGCACCTGTAGCTCAAGTGGCTAAGGCTCCAGCCACATACGCCAGAGCTGGTGGGTTCGAATCCAGCCCGGGCCTGCCAAACGACAACTACAACCAAAAAATGGCCGGGCATTGGGGCAGGCGCTGGTAGTCCCAGCTACTTGAGAGGCGGAGGCAGGAGACTTGCTTGAGCCCAGGAATAGGAGGTTGCTGTGAGCTGTGATGCCAGGGTACTCTACCCAGGGTGACGGCTTCAGGCTCTGTCTCAAAAAAAAAGAACCAACTCCAAGTATTTTTCTTTTAAGACAGAGTCTCACTTTGTCACCCTCAGTAGAGTGCTATGGCACCACAGTCACAGCAACCTGAAACTCCTGAGCTCAAGCAATTCTCTTGCCTCATCCTCCCAAACAGCTGAGTTTACAGGCACCTGCCACAGTGCCCAGCTGCTGTTAGAGACAGAGTTTTACTCTTGCTCAGGCTGGTCTCAAACTCATGAGCTCAGGCAATCCATCCACCTCGGTCTCCTACAGTGTTAGGATTACAGGCATTAGCCACTGCGCCCGGCCCCAACTCCAAGTCTTTTACCGCTATTTTAAACAACAATTTTTGAGCTTCTGTGAGTTTAAGAGAATACAACCTCATTCATTTTGTTCAAGATCAAGTTTCAGGTTTACAAAATTTAATTACTTCCTTTAGATGATCTTGGGACTCTATATTCATACTTAGCATTGCTACTCATTTCCAAAGACATAACTGATCATAGTAAGGCTTTTATGAAATTTTCCCCGACACCTTTTTAAGATTTCATTTAAACCAGCAATATTATAGTCCCCTAACTCCAGCCTTAAGTGTCAATGCTGGAAACAAAACCAGCTAATCATCTATGAATTTAGTAATCAGAGTTTTTCACACCTAGTAGAGGTCAGGATGGTGAAGGGGCACATCGCTACAAACTTATTTCTCATCTCTGGGCAGCAAAAGCCAGACATTGCAGCCACAATGGACAAGATTCTCCGCAGAGCCAAAGGCAACACGCTGGAAGTCATCAGTGCTGATTAGCGTTTGGGGAAATCCTTGGCCTGAACACACTCCTTGATTCAGTTTTTCCAGTCAAAGCCATCCCAAGTCAGCATGACTTGGGCCTGGAAGGAGGAAATTCCCATTCATGCCTCTCAGACAGTGCTGTCTCCTCTGCAGGAAGGAAGGACCCACACTGAGCAGAGAGGCGAGCTGAAAGAGATCCCAAGGTGCTGATCTAGGCAGAGAGTCCAGGCAGGAAGCAGTTGCCCATGTAACCAGACTCAATTTCATCTGACACTGTCCTAGCTTGGGAGAGAGGCCCTAAATAACATTTATTATCAACATCTTGCACTTAAGTGTGCAACTAGCCAGGGGAGATGCACCTACCTGTCCCTTCTGGGGCATTAGCCAACATCACTACTTCTTAGAGAACAGACTCTACCCACCCAGACTGGTTTCACAGGGCCTAGCCTCAGCCACTCTCTGTCCACAGCCGACTAGATTGGGGACAAGAACAGAATTGGATTCTCCCTTGACAGCCAGGAGTGGTGGCTAAGGCCTGTAATCTTAGCACTCTGGGGGGCCAAGACTGGCACAGGACTTGAGACCCTATCTGTACTAAAAATAGAAAAATTAGCCAGGCGTAGTGGCAGGTGCATGTAGTCCCAGCTACTCAGGAGACCGAGGCAGAAGGATCATTTCAACCAGGAGTCTCAGTTACTATGAGCTAGGCTGAGGCCAAGGCATTCTAGCCTGGGTGACAAAGTGAGACCCTGTCTCAAAAAACAAAACAAACAAACAAAACACATCAAAAAAGCAAAAACTGATTCTCCCTTGAGGTCTCACATATGGCTAGACCAAACGAAATGTAAACAGCCGAGAGTGGCAGGGCAGCCTTGTTGAGTGCAGTGATAATAGGATTTATCCAGAGAGAAAAGGGAAAGAACAGAAACCAGAGGCTTCTTTCCCTGGCTTCCTTATTTCAGGTGACGAGGCTTCCTGAGGCCCTGCTACAGGACCGCTCTTAGGTCTGTGAACGCACGGGTTCCTTACAGGGATTGCTGATTGTTTCTGATGCCCAGCATGAGAGGGGAGCATGTGACAGGCCCCCCACATGCAGCCACTGGTTCACAGCCAGGCACATGATGCAAGGAGTCCCGCAGCAAATCCTGGGACTCTACGGGAGCCGTAGAGAGAGTTTTGTGTTTGCCACCCTCGTTTTCTTTTCTGGCTGGGTTTGGATCTGCGAGGCCTAAAGGCCCAGAGATGTCAGAAGCCATTCTGCCACCACATGGAGGCCAAGACAGAAGCAAACACAGAGGTCGTGAGGGGAGATCAAACCCTGAAGACCTGTTTGCACCTTGGGACCAAGTCATGCTTGGGGCAGTCTATTCTGAGACTTCTCAATTACTGGGCCAAGGGGATCCTTCTTTTGTCGCTAAGTAGTTTTAGATAGGTTTCTACTAAAAAGAAACTCTTAAAACTCTTCTAACAAAAGATAATTTTTCACTTAAGCTAGCTCAAGAGAATTTCTCTCACTTGGATCCCAAAGAATGGTATCTAATTATCAAAACCACTTAACCAGTCTACATAGCTAGAGGTTAAGGCTGATTTTCTCAAAATTACCCAGCACTGCAGACAAGTCTGTGAAATCTCCCAATTCCCTCCCAGCCCATCAGAAGAATCAAAGACAAGTCTAGAGATGTCAAATGACTGCATGACAGGGTTGAATCCTGGGCCTCCTGGGATTAATTCCCTCCCAGCACCATGCTAACTATCAAAAACATTCCCAGCATAGGCTAGCCATGGTGGCTCACCCATGTAATTCTAGCACTCTGGGAGGCCAAGGAGGGTGGATTGCTTTAGTTCAGAAGTTCGATACCAGCCTGAGCAAGAGCGAGAACCTGTCTCTACTAAAAATAGAAAAACTAGCCGGGCGTTGTGGCAGTCACCTGTAGTCCCAGATACTCAGGTGGCTGAAGCAAGAGGATCTCTTGAGCCCAAGAATTTGCAGTTGCTGTGAGCTATGAAGCCATGGTACTCCACCAAGGGTGACAAAGTAAGACTCTGCCTAAAAAAAAATTCTTCTGGCTAGAGGCCAGTGGTTCAATGGGCTAAGGCGCCAGCCACGTACACCTGAGCTGGCGGGTTCGAATCCAGCCCAGGCCTGCCAAACAACAATGACGGCTGCAACCAAAAAATGGCTGGGGCGTTGTGGCAGGTGCCTATAGTCCCAGCTACTTGGGAGGCGGAGGCAGGAGACTCGCTTGAGCCCAGGAATTGGAGGTTGCCGTGAGCTGTGATGCCACTGCACTCTCTCCAGGGTAACAGCTTGAGGCTCTGTCTCAAAAAAAAAAAAAAAAATTCTTCTTTATGCATAAAATCACCAATAGGGTAAGAATCTGAGAATTGCTTTGCAGGATGAGAGGCAAGAGGGGATAAGCCTATAAACAATAAGGGTCCTAAAAGATGAATAAACAATAATAAAAACAAATAAGATCTTCTAATTAAACAGAGTTAATGCAAATCTAAGGTCTACCCTACATGAAAGATGGGACCAAGTCAACTACAGCCACAATTCCAGGCCAATTTGGGAAACCAGGTGAGCAGAACTCTAGTAGACTTGTTCAACCCAGGTTGCAGAAAACTTACACACACAGGTGGCTTCTGGCTTCACTGGAAAATAGAATCAATTGGGAAACTGAAAGAATAAAATGGTTTACCCACCTGACCACAGAAAGAATCTCAAGAATGCTAAAATCTCTAAACTCTGTAGTACATTTCACAATTCTCTAAAGCAAAGAGGGCACTCAGGGCAAGACAACTGGATGGGGAGCCTTCCTGGGGCTGCTGGACTATAAACTTGTGCAGCAGGGACCACCCACCTGGCTACTGTCAAGACAAGCTGTAAAGGGAAGCTCCCTCCAGAGAGAAGAAAAGCCAAACAGGGTTCCAGGAAAGATCTGTGAGGCAGGCTAGAGGCGATTTCAAAGGCACAGCCCAGAAGACCCTGAGCAATTAAACAACTGCTTTAACCTCTAACCTTGGTCAAGGCTCTTTGGCTCAAGGCACAGATTCAAGGCAGGAATGTTTGTCTTCCCTCCCTAAAGACTGCCTAAAATACCAAAGGAATGGTGATGGATAAATTACCCATTATTTGGAAACTAAATTAGAAATGAAAAGGTTTGGCTTAGAGCAAAACAAATGCACCTTCCCCTTTGGTGGTGTTGGTTGGGCAGTAGTATTTTTCAGAAAAATCAAGAAGCCTTCTGGGTCCAGCCACAACCCCCCTGAAGGCCCACCCAAGGCAGGCCTAACAACTTGTCCTTTGGCTCTCAGACTAACCTAGCACACGGGATGGGTGCACACTGGTAATTCAGTGTTGGAAATCCCAGCTCACATGCCAACTTCTCTCTTTCTCTCTCTCTTTTTTTTAGAGACAGAGTCTCACTTTGTTACCCTCGGTAGAGTGCTATGGCATCATAGCTCACAGCAACCTCCAGCTCTTGGGCTTAGGCGATTCTCTTGTCTCAGCCTTCGGAGTAGCTGGGACTACAGGTGCCTGCCACAATGCCTGACTATTTTTTGTTGCTTTTGTTGTTGTTGCAGTTTGGCCAGGGCTGAGTTTGAACCCACCACCCTCAGTATATGGGGCTGACGCTCTACTCACTGAGCCACAGGAGCTGCCCAGCTGCCTTCTCTTATAAACAAGAATACTCTGTATGCCTTTTCTTTTCTTCTCCCTACTCCTGTTAATCAGGCTTTTCTTCTGAAATTAAATAATACAAGCTCATTGCAATATTATAAAATTATACTGAAAGCAAAAGGAATCAAATTAAATCCTTCTGTTCACAGAGATACCATGCAGGATCCATTGGATCTGCTGCTAGGCCAGGTCGAGCCACTTGCTTACCCGCTGGGTGACCTTAAACAGAGTTTGCTTCCTCATCTGTAAATTGGGGATGAAATCCATTGCTCAGACGTCCTGTAAGGATTAACTGAAAAAAGGCACAAAAAGCCTTCACACATAGTACATAGTGAGCATTCAATCACTATGGTTAGCACTCTAGTAACATTCTAATTAAGTTTCTACAATGATCAGACTTCTTTTTGTTTTTTTCTTTGAGACAGAATCTCAAGCTGTCGCCCTGGTTAGAGTGCTTGGCATCACAGCTCACAGCAACCTCAAACTCTTGGGCTTAAGCAATTCTCTTGCCTCTATCCTCCCTAGTAGCTGGGACTACAGGCACCCACCATAACACCTGGCTATTTTTTTGTTGCAGTTATCATTGTTGCTTAGCACACCCATGCAGGGTTTGAACCCACCACCCTAGGTGTATGTGGCCAATGCCCTGCCAATGCCACAGGCACCACCCAGATTTCTTTTTGTAACAAACATGTACCCACTTTGTGGTCTTAATAAAAAATAAATAAATAAATAAAAATTTAGAAAAAAATTTTGAGAAAAAAACCCAGAATATTGGTTACACCTAACTCCCAAAACCATGCCCTCAGACCTAGCCCTACCCCAGCAGGCATCCACTCCCCTCAGGACCTGCAGGCATAAACCAGAAGGATGCCCCCACCACTTAATTGAGAAGGCCAATGGCTACATTAAGAGTAAAAAGCAAACAGCTATAATGTTGCTGGCCAGAGGCCAACTCCATGGGGGTAGAAAGTAACTATTTATTCGTACTCCCCAGCAGTTTCAGTTACTATCCTGTTTGCTTTCCCTCCCTGGGTCAGGGTGTACTATTTATTATTCAACAAACACTAATCCTGCTGGAAAGCCTGAGAGGTCAGATGCTTCAGCACAGCTGGGGGACCTGCCTTGCCAGCACCCCAAGGGTCTGACTTGCTTCTGCCTATCTCTTCACAAGGTGAGACTTTCCTCCTTGCTGGGAGCACGTGCTAGTGTTACATTAAGGCCAAATCCTAAAACCTTCTCATCCATCTTTAATTTGTGGTACCTACTCTGGGCAAAAAAGGAGAATAGGCAGTGAAGTAGCTGGTGTCCTTCTAAGAGCAAATCAGAGCATTTCTGCACTCTTTGGAGCATTTCTGCACTCTTTGAAAGGAAAAGGACCCTCAGTAAGTTTTCATTTTCAGAGTCCAAAAAGGTTGGTTTTATTTTGCCTAGTCACTGTGGTTCTTGTTTGTTATTCAACAACTTGAATTACAGTACAGCAAAGTCTGGGAGAAAATGAACTAACTGGGAAAACCAAGCAGAGAGGTGGTAACCTACTTTTACTCCAATTGGACTAGCCTCTGGGACCAAACGTGGGCTTCTGGATCCTTGAGTACAGCCTTTTGACTGAATCTGGTTTGTGTTTGGTCAAGGGGCCACACTTGGGGATCTTGAGGCCACAGCTTCCCGATTCATGTCAATAGTTATCCTCTGGGCATCAGTTTTCCCATCTATGAAAAGAAATGTCTGCAGGACCAGACCTTCCCTAGACAGGAGATGCAAAGAACAAAACCAAGACACCATTTTCCATTAAGAGTTTGCTCAAGGTGGTGCCTGTGGAGGTGGCCGGTTCAAACTCGGCCTCAGTGGAACTGCAAAACAGAAAAATAACCGGGCGTTGTGGCAGGCTTCTGTAGTCCCAGCTACCCGGGAGGCTGAGGCAAGAGAATCGCCTAAGCCCGGGAGTTGGAGGTTGCTGTGAGCTGTGTGACACCAAGGCACTCTACCAGGGCGATAAAGTGAGACTCTGTCTCTACAAAAAAAAAAGTTTGCTCAAAAGTAAAATCGCTTTCTATTCACTTTTCTACTTTTTCACCTACCAAAATCCAGCAAAGCAAGAAATGAGCCCCTCCTACCAGTGAGAGACAATTACCAAATCAAAGCCACGCAAGTCAGATTATTTTCTACTCAAAGTTCTGAGAATCCTTAGGCAATTCTCACTTTTGACAGTAAACAAAGGCATCACAGGTTGGGATGACAACACCATACAGTTCGTCTACAGATAAGGACCTCTTCCACCCCCTGGGCCCTACTGAGAGTAAGCACAGCCTTTCCTAACAGTGGACAGAACAGATAAAGAAGACTACAGGTGCTAACTGCTAGAGCTACGATGGTTCACTGGCAGAACTTTAAAATCTATTAATTCACAAAAGCATCAGATTCTGCCCAGGAAAAAAAGATAATCTTGATTTGGTGCTAAAAAAAAGACTTCAACAGCTTTCACACTAATCCCTCTTTTTAACAGTAACAGCAGGCCTCAGGGATCAGAGCTGTCAACAAACTGTTCAAAAATTTAGTAGCAGTTTTTAGATTGATTTTATTTATTTTGTTAAAGAATACTTACCTATTCTTCCTGGCGAGTGATAGTGGTTTTCTGTTTATGATCACATTTTCTGGTTTCTTTTTGAAATAAAGGAATGCAAAAATGAGCAGGAAAAAATATTCAGAAAACAATACTGGCAGAAACCACGCTGGTAATCTAAGAAAGAAAGCCAGAGCTAAAGAGGCTGGTCTGATGGAGGGCGATGGCCAAATAGCATCAAGGTTATTTTACAAGGATTTTAATTTGTCTGTATAATGGTGCTGGGAACACAAGGAAAAAATAACTAATTCTACATGGGGGATTTGGAGAGGGCTCAGATACTAAGAGGTATCTGAGTTGGTTCCTGAACAAAGGAAGACTAGTAGTCAGGCAGAGGCAAGATCACGGGCAAAAGTAGGCAGGCGTGAGCTGTGAGGGTAGGCAGGTGTAGGATGTGAGGGGCATTGCACCCCAGGGCACAGGCGACAGCGGCTGATGTGAAAACTGAGGCCGACACCAGCAGCCCACTGGGGTTATATACAGGATAAAATGTAAACAATTACAGATAAAGGGGAATTAAAATTCATGTGGTTTCATCAAGATGATACATGGGTTTCATCTCAAGGCCCAGATGGCTACTCAGAGTACCATATTGGAAAGGTGTCCAAGGCCACATCTGGCCTCCATGAGAAAGAACATTGAGACTGACTAGCAATATCTGTCCCAGAAAGACAAGAGCAGCGCGAGTACCAGCTATTTGCTGATCTGATTTTGGTTCAATCTACAGAAGTTCATGGATGAGGAAACTGAGTCCCAAAGACACAGAGCTAAGGAAGAGCACAGTCAGAATCTAAGAACCAGATATTCTGCCTGACTATGTCCTCCCTATTCTGTGCTCTAGGATCCTTTCATCTGTGTCAGAAGCATCAGGGCCACAGATTCATCATAAAGAAAAGCAAATTTGTTTTAAGTCTTCGGTCAATTAATTAAGGAGTTCAAATTTATGGGTCCAAAACAATTAAGCTTTGTGGAATAAGCTCACCAGTGAGAAAAGGATAGTCTCATTTGAAAGTGCATCACTGTAGAAAATTAATCCCCATAAAAGTCTTTCCCATGTTGCTGCCCCCAGCTGAGTATGATGTACTGGGCCAGACTTCACACACAGCCAACTCATCTGCCCAGTGAGGAAAGTGGCCTCCTCTAGCTGGGGCTCCTCATCACAGTCCCTCTGTCCAACTAGGAATTCTCAAAGCTTCCACTTTCCTGCTATAAGAATCATCCAATCTGGAATCACACTCAAAACGACTGAGGCCGCTGGCTTGTCAGAAGTCCAAGCTCTATAACCACGATCTTTTTTTAGTTTTTAATTGGGGAGAGTCTCTGTGGTTGAGCTACATTTTCCTCTCCTTCAACACGGACCCTGGAAGGCAACCAAGCTCCCAGTTCCTCACACATTCATTCTTTCAATTCTTCCTCCTAAAAGTGTGGAGGTGTGCCTAGTGCCTTCACTAAGCCACCATTTTGCACCCTCTTCAAATAGGAATCCATCAAGTCTGCAAAAATGAGGCTCACAAAGGCAGTCATCTGGTATTTCATTTTATTTTATTTATTTGTTGTTTTTTTTTTTTGAGACAGAGCCTCAAGCTGTCACCCTGGAGAGAGTGCTGTGGCATCACAGCTCACAGCAACATCCAATTCCTGGGCTCAAGCGAGTCTCCTGCCTCTGCCTCCCAAGTAGCTGGGACTACAGACACCTGCCACAACACCCAGCCGTTTTTTGGTTGCAGCTGTCATTGTTGTTTGGTGGGCCCGGGCTGGATTCGAACCTGCCAGCTCAGGTGTACGTGGCTGGCGCCCTAGCCCCTTGAGCCACAGGCACTGAGCCTCATCTGGTATTTTAAAAGGCATGGAAATTATTCCACTTAAATATCAAGTCAGATTTTATTTCATATCCAACAGTGAGTAACACCTTTTAATTATATAGATAGCTTTAAGAAAAACCTCAAGCACTGTACAATTTACCCATGTTTTAGTTTTGTTTTTTCCTTTGTCTGACCTGTGAGGCAAAGAGGTAATGTCACCTCACAGATATTGACGAGGTGATTTCCCTAAGTCACAGGACCACTTTACACCAAGGTTTCATCAAATGAAGGGGCTTTCTAAACAACAGGAGGCAAGGCTTGGCATCCACAGCACAGTGGTTACAGCGCCAGCCATATGCACTGAGGCTGGTGGGTTTAAGCCCAGCCTGGGCCAGGTAAACAACAATGACAACTGCAACCTGAAAATAGCCAGGCATTGTGGTGGGTGCCTATAGTCCCAGCTATTCAGGAGATTAAGGCAAGAGAATCGCTTAAGCCCAAGAGTTTGAGGTTGCTATGAGCTGTGACGCCACAGTACTCTACTGAGGGTGACAAAGTGAGACTCTGTCTCAAAAAAAAAGAGAGAGAGAGAGAATAGAAGGTAAAGTAGTGCAGAAGTAACTCAGTGTGAAAAGCCCCCCAACTCTTCCATCCTCATTAATGTACCTAGTTTCAGATTTTGTAGAACATGTGGTCTAGATTGAGTTAATCCCAATAAACACTCTGGCCAGTCACCAGCCTACAAGTAAGCAAATGACATAAGCTGGTCCGATCACAGTGGACCTCAAGGCTCTCCAGGGATGTAGGAGCGGGGCAGGGGCCACCTTCTCTGACAAAATGCAGGATGTGGCTACAGGGCCAGGGAGTGCTATGCCAGCCTATGGATACAGGCACAACAGAATCAGAGAAGCAGAGCCAAGGCTCTCTGATGACCCAGAACTTCTAGATCAAACTGCCTGCCCGACCCCTGGACTTTTCAATTGCCAGAGTCAATGACCTCTGTGTGTGTGTTTGTGTGTGTGTGTGTGTGTGTGTGTGTGTGTGTGTTGAAACAGAGTCTCACTCTGTTGCCCAGGCCAGAGTTACATGGTGTCATGATATCTCACAGCAACCTCAAACACCTAGGTTTAAGCGAGCCTCCTGCCTCAGCCTCCCAAGTAGCTGGGACTACAGGTGCCCACCACAATGCCTGGCTATTTTCAGGTTGCAGTTGTCATTGTTGTTTACCTGGCCCAGGCTGGGCTTAAACCCACCAGCCTCAGTGCATATGGCTGGTGCTGTAACCACTGTGCTGTGGGTGCCAAGCCTTGCCTCCTGTTGTTTAGAAAGGAGACCCAGCTAATTTTTCTTTCTTTCCTTTTTTTTTTTTTTATTGATACAAATTAACACTTGGTTGCCCTTGGTAGAGAGTTGTGGAGTCATAGCTCACAGCAACCTCAAATTCTTGGGCTCAAGCAATCCTCTTCCCTCAGCCTCCTGAGTAGCTAAGACTACAGGTGCTCACCACAATGCTCAGCTATTTTTAGAGATGAGGTCTCACTCTGGCTTAAGCTAGTCTCAAATCTATGAACTCAGGCAATTCACCTGCCTCGGCCTCCCAGAGTGCAAGGATTATAGGCGTGTGCCACTGCACCCAGCCCCCAGCTAATTTTTCTATTTTTAGTAGAGATGGGGTTTCACTCTTTCTCAGGCTTGTCTCCTGAACTCAAGCTATCCTCTGGCCTCAGTCTCACAGATTGCTAGAATTACAGGTGTGAGCCACCACGCCCGGCCCATGAGCTCTCTTTTTGATGGGTTGGGTTTCCTCTGACTTGGAACTATATGCACCCAAACTAATATATTTACATTCAAAGTCTGTCTCTACTACATCCTGCTGTGTGGTAAGTTACTTGGCATCTTGGTGCCTTGGTTTCCCCATCTGTTAAATGGAAATAATACCTACCTCAAGAGTATTAGAATTAAGTAAGATATTTGATATAAAGCACCAATTTAGCACAGTCTCTGGTGCATAGCAGATATTAGCTTACATGCCCTTCCTTGAATGATGGGGCTGTGAGTGACTGTGCTTTACTTTCAAAAGGCATCCATCACTCCACTAGTTAGCCATGTGTTAGAATTGCAGGAAGGTTTTCCTATTAAGTAAATTAGTTACAGAATCTGTTGGCAGTGAGAATGAAAACCTCTGTGGAGGACAAATAAATAGTGACTAAAGCCATCACTGCTTTCACTAACCAGTTTTAAAATATTGTCTTTAGGTGGGCGGCGCCTGTGGCTCATGGAGTAGGGCGCCAGCCCCATATACCCAAGGTGGCAGGTTCAAACCCGGCCTCGGCCAAACTGCAAAACAGAAAAATAGCTGGGCGTTGTGGAGGGCGCCTTAGTCCCAGCTACTAGGGAGGCTGAGGCAAGAGAATCACTGGAGCCCAGGAGTTTGAGGTTGCTGTGAGCTGTGATGCCAGAGCACCCCACCAAGGGGGACAAAATAAGATTTTGTCACAAAATAAATTGTCTTAAAAAAAACAAAACACTTCTTGGAGCTAGGATGTACAAGACCTGGAATTCTCACATATCACTGGTGGAAATGTAAAATGGTCCAACTTTGGAAAACAGTTTGGCAGTTTCTTAAAGAGTTAAACATACACATATGTATATATGACATACAGTCCAGACCTGCCTCGCAGAAAAAGAAAAAACACACCCACAAACAGACTGCTATGAGAATGTTCATGATAGATTTTGTTTTATTCTTTTCGAGACAGAATCTTACTTTGTTACCCTTGTTAGAGTGCTGCAGTATCGTAGTTCACAGCAGCCTCAAACTCTTGGGCTCAAGCAATTCTCTTGCCTCGGCCTCCTGAGGAGCTAAGACTATAGGGACCCGCCACAATGCCTGGTTATTTTTAGAGGGTCTCGCTCTTGCTCAGGCTGGTCTCAAATCTGTAAGCTCAGGCAATCCACCCACCTCGGCCTTTCAGAGTGCTAAGATTACAGGCATAGAGCCACTGCACCCAGCCTGGAGTCTTGTTCTTGCTCAAGCTGGTCTGGAACAGAATTCTGAGCTCAAAGAACCCACCTGCCTCAGTCTTCCTAGAGTGCTAGGATGACAGGCATGATCCACCATGCCCAGGAAGAGAGATTTATTTATAGACCTCCTAAATATTATCAACAGAAAGATATGTTTTAAAAAGTGGCATATCCGGGCGGTGCCTGTGGCTCATCGAGTAGGGCACCGGCCCCATATACCGAAGGTGGCAGGTTCAAACCCGGCCTCAGCCGAACTGCAAAACAGAAAAAGAGCCAGGCGTGGTGGCGGGTGCCTATAATCCCAGCTACTCGGGAGGCTGAGGCAAGAGAATCGCCTAAGCCCAGGAGTTGGAGGTTGAGGTGAGCTGTGTGACGCCACGGCACTCCACCGAGGGCGATAAAGTGAGACTCTGTCTCTACAAAAAAAAAAAAAGTGGCATATCCATAAAATATAAGATGGCATATCTGCTCAGCAATAATAAAAGAAATTGAACTATTGACATATGCAACAAGGATGGATCTCAGAATTATGAAAGAAGCCACACAAAAAGAGTAGATCCTGTGGCTCAGTGAGTAGGGCGCCAGCCCCATATACCAGAGGTGGCAGGTTCAAATCCAGCCCTGGCAAAAAAAAAAAAAGAGTAGATACTGTATGATTCCTTTTATATATAATTCTTAAAAATGCAAACTGCTTTATAGTGACAGGAAGCAGATCAGTGATTGCTTGAGGATGCGGGAGGTATAGAGAGGTATGAGAGGAAACAATTACAGAGAAATGCAAGGAAATTTGAAGGGCTACACAGACGTGCTCACCGTCCTGATTATGATGATGTTTTCTCATTGTGGGAGTTTATGAATATATCAATATGCGTGTTATCAAATTGTACACCTTAAAATGCATCACTTACTGTATCAATTATACCTCACTAAAGCAGATTTTTAAAAAACTAAACACTTCTGAGCTCATATACTCAGGTGCCAGGGATTCCAGACCATAGCTCACTAGATGGGAACCACAAAACCACAAATTGGATGAGCTTGAATTTGGCCACAATGCGAAGGTGATGATAGAATGCAACCCTCTCCTAACACTAATTCCACTGTAGAACCACTCCGTGCTCTGGACTCTTACCTACTTTTAGAGACAATGCAAATATTTCAGCTGTCCCTTGAGATATTTCTCATGAAATATTTCTCATAATATTTCTCATGAAATATCTCCCTTGCTTGTATAAAAAGCTATTGACTGGAAGCTCCCAGAGGCAAACCTGTGAAGATCTCTATCTTTGAGAAACCCAAGCCTGCCGTGTTCACAAGCCACAGGAGGGGCCTTACATTCTAAGGTGATTACCTCAGGTGTTTCAACATACTTGAGGGTGGGAAGAAGAAACCCTGCTAAGCATGAATGTCTTTTGTCTTAACAGCATTGTGACACCTTGAAGATGGTCTGTTTTTGTTCTTATAAGCTGGGCCCAAACTTGTCTTTAAAACAAACAAACAAAATAATAAGCACAAGGTATTTTTTTTCCCTCCTTCTGATCAAGCGGAATAATGCATTGTACTAACATTAAAATGATACACTTTTTGTAAGGGAAATAATCCAGACAAACACACAAAAAAGGAGGGTGGAGTGGGATAACATGTCGACCACATCATGGATGAAATAAAATGTTACAAAGAGTTGAAAATCCCCAGGCAGCCCTTCACGACTGTATCCTCTCTCCTCCACCTCCAGCAACTGTTATTCAAAAGTTTAGTGCTGATCACTCCCAAGAACACACCTGTATTTTTATTACGTATATAAAACTTTATGTGTACAAACAGTATCATAGCATATGTATACCTCTGTGATTTCTTTTTCTGTTCCACACTCTGTTGGTAAACTGATCAACTGGTAAGGTGATAATACTTGTTGGAGACACCTCTGGGGCTGCATCTATCCTGGTGGCTCAGGTACGATTTCAACCGCAGCTGTGGTGGACCGTTCTGTGTCCACTCAGATCGTCTCCCCAAGACCACTTACCAACCCATGCCTTTTATTTTCCCATTTTGCCCCAGCAGAACCCTCATGCATGGGCACCAAGCCTGAAAGTCCAAGGGAATTAATGCCTCCACCCCCAGGGCACAGGTACTGGTGGAGCTCCAGCTTCCCGTCCATCTCCGGGTGGACAATTCTATACACTTCTCAGGAGGTCCCAGCAGAACTAGTCCCTGCTGCCTGCAGCAGCAGCCTTGATGATTCATCCTAACAGAGGGTTCTATTCCTTCCTTGTCCCATTCCCTGCTTCCAGAAGTCACCTTTCAAAATAAACCCCTTCCATGGGGTGCAGGTCTTTATCTCCAGCCCTACTCTCAGGAGAACCCAAACTAATTGGAGTTTTAATGTATTTTTTTTAACCACTCTGTATTCCATTTATAATGACATGATTTCTTTTAACACATTGCTGACTGATCACAAGTCACCCAGTAATGGGGATATTTTCTGCATAGAATTGCCGGTCAACAACATGTTAACATAGCAGCTGTTCCTGATTCATTTCTCCCAGTCTCAATTCCCAGTCGTCCCAAATTCAGCCTCCTTTCTTCTTTCGCCCCACCTCATCTCTCAGCTGCTTATGATGTAGAATCACTTAGCGCCTCTAACATCTTAACACATCGTTGACCAGCAACTTTATGACTGAGCTGTTATTTAAAAATCATGTTTTAAATTATATTTAATGACAAAAATTATCACCACGTGAGGGAATATAAAACTACATATAATTTGGCCCCTAAACTGTTTATAAAATGTGTTATATACATAGATGTAGAGAAAACTGAAGAGGATGTTAACAATTCCTTTGTTGTCTCTGGGCAGTAAGACTACAGGCAAATTTTTTCCTTTTTAAAAATTAATTTTCCCGGCTTGGCGCCTGTGGCTCAAGGGGCTAAGGCGCCAGCCATGTACACCTGAGCTGGTGGGTTCGAATCCAGCCCGGGCCCACCAAACAACAATGACAGCTGCGACCAAAAAATGGCCAGGCGCTGTGGTGGGCGCCTGTAGTACCAGCTACTTGGGAAGTGGAGGCAGGAGACTCGCTTGAGCCCAGGAGTTGGAGGTTGCTGTGAGCTGTGATGCCCCAGCACTCTACCCAGGGTGACAGCTTGAGGCTCTGTCTAAAAAAATATATATACATTAATTTTCCGGCTGGGCACAGTGGCTCACACCTGTAATCCCAGTATTCTGGGAGGGCGAGGTGGGTGGATTGCCTGAGCTCACAAGTTCAAGACAAGTCTGAGCCACAGCAAGACCTCATCTCTAAAAATAGCTGGGTGTTGTGGCGGGCACCTATACTCCCAGCTACTTGGGAAGTTGAGGCAAGAGAATCCCTTAAGCTCAGGAGTTTGAGATTGCTGGGAGCTATGATGCCACAGCACTCTATCGGGGGCAAGAAAGTGAGACTCTATCTCAAAAAAAAAGAAAAAACAAACTTTTATTTTCCCATTTTTATGCAAAAAAGTATTACCTATAGCTAGAAAAAATACTATAAAAATGATATGCAATTGACATCAGTAAGATTCCACCAGCATGGACAAGGGGGTCTTCTGGGAAGGAGTCAGGAATCCATTCCAAAGTGACAAGAAGAGGGTGTGGGCAATTGCCCCGGGTATAGAACAAAGGGATTGGGCAGGCAGGAAAATGGACAAGGAAGTCTGCTGAGTAAGGCACAGATTTCCCCAGTCACATTCCTCCTGTCCTCCCTTTTCTGCTACCATTTCCTAAAACACAGCCACCAGCATTCAGCCCACTTTTGCCTTTCCTCCCAATTTGGATCCAGCCTTCTCCTACAGAAACCACAGGCCTCTTGGGCCTTGAAGGAAGTAACTCCACATTCAGCTCTGGGGAAAGCCAGACTGGTCTGAGGGTAATCCATCCCCAATGCTGGGTACTTGGTCCAAAACGACCACGTGGTTGAATTTGGCCAGTGAGATCTAAGGAGAAGTCTGCTGGGGTCTCCTGGGAGAGTTCATCCTGGCTCTTAAGAATTTCCAGGAACTTGGGTGGCGCCTGTGGCTCAGTGGGTAGCAGGTTCAAACCCGGCCCCGGTCAAACTGCAATAAAAAATATAACCGGGCATTGTGGCAGTTGCCTGTAGTCCCAGCTATTCCAGAGACTGAGTCAAGAGAATTGCCTAAGCCCAGGAGTTGGAGGTTACTGTGAGCTGTGACGTTACGGCACTCTACCGAGGGTGACATAGTGAGACACTGACTCAAAAAAAAAAAAAAAGAATTTCCAGGAACTGTCTTTCAACCTCTCAGGAACTCTCCTATGGGAAACCACAGGAAAACCAGCTTTAGGATTAACAAAACCAACAGAACAGAGACCCAAAGAACTTGGATACTTAATGACGTCACTGAGCTAGTAGAGCCCCGAAGCCCATAACCTGCTCTGTCTGGCCTTGTTGACAAGAGCGAATCAATTTCCTTCCATGTGAGCCAGTTCTTGTAGCTGAAAAGATTTTAACTGAAAATCTTGAAACCTCTTCTTGCTATCCTGATTCAACCCATATAGTGTCTTATGGGTCACAGCACCACTTGTCCCAAACCCTGTATCACTGCTGAATGTCCTGATGCTGTCAGCATGATCTAACCACACTCCAAACCTGACATCCCTCCGCCCTCCTTACTATCAGCCTGGAGTAATATAAGTCTGACCCTTTCAATTAGGGAGGTGTGGGATTGCCCATTAGCACTTACTGGCTACTTCACACATATCAATCACTCTACAATTCACACCTACTCTTTTGGTAGAAACTATGATTATCCTCAGTTTACAGATGAGAGAAAGGAGCACTGAGGCCTCAGAGCAGGCATGTAATTTACACAGAAAACCTCAGATTCAGCCCCAGACTCCCAAGTCCTCATTCTTTTTTTTTTTTTGGAGACAGAGTTTCACTATGTCACCCTCAGCAGAGTGCCATGGTGTCACAGCTCACAGCAACCTCAAACTCTTGGGCATAAGCAATTCTCCTGCCTCAGCTCCCAAGTAGCTGGAACTATAAACACCTACCACAAGGCCTGGCTATTTTTTTTGTTGCTGTTATAGTTGTCATTGTTGTTTAGCAGGCCCGGGCTGGGTCTGAACCCACCAGCCGCAGTGTATGTGGCTGGCACCCTAACCCCTGAGCTACAGGCACCAAGCCCCAAGTCCTCACTCTTTTTTTTTTTTTGAAGACAGAGTTTCACTAGGTCACCCTCAGTAGAGTGCCATGGTGTCACAGCTCACAGCAACCTCAAACTCTTGGGTATAAGCAATTCTCTTGCCTCAGCCTCCCAAGTAGCTGGAACTATAAACACCTACCACAAGGCCTGGCTATTTTTTATGTTGCTGTTATAGTTGTCATTGTTGTTTAGCAGGCCCGGGCCGGGTTTGAACCCACCAGCCGCAGTGTATGTGGCTGGCACCCTAACCCCTGAGCTACAGGCACCGAGCCCCAAGTCCTCACCCTTTTTTTTTTTTTTTTTTTGTAGAGAAGAGATAGAGTCTCACTTTATCACCCTCGGTAGAGTGCCATGGTGTCACACAGTTCACAGCAACCTCCAACTCCTGGGCCCATGCGATTCTCTTGCCTCAGCCTCCCGAGTAGCTGGGACTACAGGCGCCTGCCATAATGCCCAGCTACTTTTTTGTTGCAGTTTGGCCAGGGTCAGGTTTGAACCCACCACCCTCGGGTATATGGGGCCAGCGCCCTACCCACTGAGCCACAGGCGCCGCCCAAGTCCTCATTCTTTTTTTTTTTTTGTTTGAGAAAGAGCCACAAGCAGTCACCCTGGATAGAGTGCTATGGCATCACAGCTCACAGCAACCTCCAATTCCTGGGCTTAAGCGAGTCTCTTGCCTCTGCCTCCCAAGTCGCTGGGACCACAGGCACCCACCACAACGCCTGGCCATTTTTTTTTTGGTTGCAGCCATCATTGTTGTTTGGCGGGCCCGGGGGCTGGATTCGAACCCGCCAGCTCAGGTGTACATGGCTGGCGCCTTAGCCCGTTGAGCCACAGGCGCCGAGCCCACTAAATTGTTTTTAAACTTCCAAAACCCTAATAGGGCTCAGGGCATGCTAGGTGCCAAAATATGGCACTTTGGCATTTGATAAAAGATCAGAAACAGGAAAGTCACTCTTACCCTTCATCCTTGAAGTAGACCATAAAATCTAGGAAGATCATTCTCTGACCACCTCCCTCTCTTTTAAGACCCATGCCCCCCACCTCACCCCTGTCACATGAGAGTTGACTTGCCCTATATCCAGAGGGAAAAAAGAACATCATGGATATGAGCAAAGAGTCAAACAAACAGGCCTGAGAAAGTTCCTCCAGTTTATCATCCTAGAGTACCCTTTTGACTTCCAATCATACTTTTGAAAGACTTCCCATAAAAATCACAGATTTCCTTCTTTCTTTGGGTCTTCATTTCTAAAAGCACTGTGTCTCATAAAATTTATAGTAAATAAACTTATTTTGCTTTTCTCTTGTTCATCTATCTATTGGTCTAGGGATCTCAGCCATAAACAGATGGGTGAAGAGAAGATATTACTTTTTTTCTCCTATAACATTAAAATATCTTGCAAAAAGAACAAAGAATACATATCTCAGAGAGAAACAAAGCCAACATAATGTATTAATAACACACTTTTTTAAGCATTATGACAAAGATTAGACAAAACATATCAGTCATAGCCATAAATATCATTGGATTCAACTCACTATTGAAAGAAAAGGATTTTGAATTTGGCTCACAAAATAAGACCCAATGATATGATACATATCCAACTATATGATACACACACAATTAAAACTACAATAGAACATCAATAGCTGACCACTTCCTTAAGTTGACCTAATTTTCATAGACCAGACATGCACCACGTATACATGTCAGTGCAGAAGGCCTAGTTTCTTATGTTGACCATCTCTATATGCTAACCAGTTTGTTAAAGTCCCTTGGTTGGTCAACTTAACAGATGTTCTACTGTAAGTCAGAAAGACTAGAATATAGAGTGAGCAAAGGTATGCCAATCAAAAGCACTAAGCACAACAAAGACATTTTTTTAAATATCAAATAACACAGTAACCACCTTTTTGAAGAAAAAAACTATAGCAGATGCAAAGAGATGTATAGGAAAACACACTAATAATAGAAAACATCAGTACATCACAAAAAATTAAAAAGGAGACAGAATAAATAAACAACATAATTAAGATAGATCTTATGCATATGTATATTAAACTCTTCATAATAAAGAATCCACCTGCTTCTTGTGTACCCACAGAAAATTTACAATAACTGATTATACATTAACTTACAAAGAAAACATCAATGAATACCATCAAGTGAAAACATGACAAACAATAATTGATGTACAGCTAGAGTATCTAGAAAAATAAAACAAATACAAAAGGCCATTCATCTTAAATTAAAAATTCTTCTATTATAAACATTAAAAAGAAAGGTAAAATAGAAACTGAAGACAATTTTTAAAAAATGATGAAATCCTTACCATATTAATGTCATGGGATACATTTAAAGCAGTGATTGGAGTAAAATTCATATCACTTAAACATTTTTATCAGTAAAAATTAAAGAATTAAATGTATGACTTAAATCCTACCTCAAAAAATTTTTAAAAGAGTAACAAACTAAAACAAAACACAAAGAAGGAAATAATAGTGAAAAGGGCAGGAGACAATGAGGTAGAGAACAAAAACTTGTTAGAACTAATCAATAAATTAAATTCCGGGCATTTCCTGAGAAAAAAACTAACAAAAGATACAACGGGTAACTCTTTTCATGAAGAAAGGAGAGAAAAATAAAAAACGAGAAATGATAAAAAGGAAATACAAGCAAAATTTTTAGACCATATGAAAATACTAAGATCTCCAAGTAAATAAAATTAAATATGTATACCATAGAATACTATTCAGCCATTAAAAAAGATGGAGACTTTACATCTTTTATATTAACCTGGATGGAGGTGTAAAGCATCACAAGAATGGAGAAGCAAGAATCCAATGTACTCAGTTCTAATATGAAGGCAGAAGATGAGCTAATACAAAGGGTGAGGTAGGGGAATAAGGAAGTGAGGAGAGGGGAGGACGGAAGGGGATTGGGGGTCACGGTATATGGCATATTTCTTGGGGGCAGGATACAAGTATAAGAGGGAGTTTATCTAACAAATGCAATCAGTGTAACCTAATTCTTTCTACCCTCAATGAATCTCAAACAATTAAAAAAAAAAAAAAAGATGAAATGGATAATTTCCTAACAAATACAGATCTTACATTGGATCTCACTAGTAACAAAATGTTTATAAGGACCAATCTTCAGAGAGAAAATAGAGGAAATTATAAAGGGAAAAAGAGTGAAAATGTAAAATAGCACTAGACCCAAATGACTTCACAGGAAAACTCCCAGAACATCAAACACCAGATAGTTCTAATGCTCCATAAATTGTTCCAGAGCACTGACAATAACGAAAATTTTCTAGTTCCTTTTATGAAGCAAATTATTACAAAGAACCAAAATCTGGTACGGTTTTGACTATACAAACATCATTAGACTATACAACATCATTCATATGAAAATATCACTCATAAACAGCTACATAAAAATCCTGAATAAAATATTAGCAAACAGAATTCTAAACCACATTGGGAAAATAACACACAATGATCAAGAGGGATTTATTCCAAAAGATCAAACTGGCTCAATATTAGGAAATCCATTAATATAGCCTATTAATAGATATAAAAATAAAATTGTAAGAATTACACAATTCACAAGTATATAACAGATCTTAAACATATGAGAAATTGTTCAAACATACATAATTAGAAAAATGAAAATTAAGCAACACTATGACATTTTTCACCCATCAGAGCAGCCAAAATTAAAAAGTATGGTAACATAATAACAGCAAACAAGCACCCTGAAACACCAATAGTGAGAATGCAAACTGGTACTACTACTATCCTAGTAGAGAATTTGGTGAGACCTAATAAATTTACATACGAACCTGGACCCTTTCCTTATACCATACACAAAAAGTAACTCAAAACAGATCAAAAATCTAACTATAAATCCTGAGACTATACTATAATCCTAAACTATAAAACTCTGAGAAGAAAACATAAGAGGAAAGGCTCATAACAATGAATTTGGTGAGTATCTCCAGGATATGACATAAAAAGCATAGGCAACAAAAGTTGGACTACAACTATATCAAAAAAATTTGGACTACATCAAAATTTTAGACACCTGTGCATCAATGGACACAATCAACAGTGTGTCAAGACAACCTATAAAGTGGGAGAAAATATTTGAAAATTTTATACTAAGGCTCGGCACCTGTGGCTCAACGGGCTAAGGCACCAGCCACGTACACCTGAGCTGGTGGGTTCAAATCCAGCCCGGGCCCGCCAAACAACAATGACAGCTGCAACCAAAAATAAAAAATGGCCGGGCGTTGTGGCGGGCACCTGTAGTGGGCACCTGTAGTCCCAGCTACTTGGGAGGCAGAGGCAAGAGACTCGCTTGAGCCCAGGAATTGGAGGTTGCTGTGAGCTGTAATGCCACAGAACTCTATCCAGGGTGACAGCTTGAGGCTCTGTCTCAAAAAAAAAAAAAAAAAGAAAATCTTATACTGAAAAGAAATTAATATCCAGAATATGTAAAGAACCTCTACAACTCAACAATACAAAAATAGTACAGTTTAAAAATGGAAAGGATTTGAGTAAACATTTCTCCAAAGATGACAAACAAATGACCAAGTAGCACAGGAAAAGATATTCAACATCACTAGGCATTAAGAATATGCAAATCAAAATCACAGATATAACTTCATGCTATTAGAAGTAAAAGGGAAATGAAAAGAAGTAAAAACAGAAAATGACAAGTGTAGGTGAGGATATGGAGAATTGGCTTGTGCTCTATTGGTGGAGATATCAATGGGCTAAAATGGACTGTGCAAACAGTATGGCCAATCCCACAAAAATTAAAAATAGAATTACCTTATGCTCCAGCAATTCTACTTCTGGGTACATGTTCAAAAGAATTGAAAGCAGGATCTCAAGGAAAATGCCTACACACTCATGTTCACAGCACAACTACCACAATAGCCAACAGGTGGAAGCAACCCAAGCATCCATCAACAGATAAATTGATAAACAAAATGTGGTATACATACAATGGAATATTATTCAGACTTGAAAAGGAAAAAAATTCTGACACATGCTACAACACAGATTAACCCGCAAAACATTATGCTAAGAGAAAACCTAGTCACAAAAGATGAGTACTGCATGATTTCATTCACTCAGTCAAATGTATAGAAACAAAAAAGGGAATGTTGGCTGCCAGAAGCTGGGGTGGGGCCAAGCAGGAGCTGTTCTTTAAGTGAGGATAGAGTTTTAATTTTTAAGGTGAGACTGTTTCAGAGACTGGCTATACAATAACATGAATACACCTAACACCATTTAGCTATCTGTTTAGGAGAGTTAAGATACTTAATTTTACATTGTAAGTTTTTATCATAATAAAATATTTAAACTAAAAAATGTAAAAACCCTACATAAGTTTATATTTTATTTCAGCTATCCCTCTTCTAGAAATTTATTCTAACAATACATCTCCAACAACATGAAAATACATATGTACGTTATTCATTGCACCATTTCTTGTAATGTCAAAATATTTCAAACAATCTAAATAACCATATGTAAAAGAGTAGTTAACTATGATGAACTGACACACTAGAGTACTACACAGGTATAAAAAGAAAACAAACACACAAAAAATGAGCAAAATCTCTACAAACCATATGCAGTTATTTCCAGAATGTATTGCAAACTGAAACAGCAAAGTACAAAAGAGTGACCATAGATCCTACCCTTTATAGGAAAAAAAACGCATAATAAAAGATGCATATGTCTGCTTCCTGTATTAAAAGGAAATGCAGGAAGGATAAAGCAGAAGCTGATGAGACTGATTACCTCTAATGGAAGGATGGAAACAAAATAAAACAGGACACTGGGAATAAGATAGAAGATGGGGATAGAGAAGTGACACTTGTCTGAGTATTTTTTGTTCTAATACTTAGAACATGATAATGTTTCAAATGAGCCCTCAAAAAAAAAAAAATTAAAATCAATCAGGATCCAGGGAAACCCAAATGAAAGAAAAACAGTACCAAATGAAACTAAATGTATTGCAAATAAGTAAAATAGCTATACAGAGTAGGCGGGGTAGAAAAGAACTAACCTAAGTAACTCTGAATGTTTTACTCTTTTTATTAAATACAGAGTGTGCCAAGAAAAGTATACAAATTTTAGAAAAGGAAAAAAAGTATTAAAATTATAATATTCTAGTCACATTTGACTTCTGCAATTAGAAGAGTGCTCAACGTGATTTATATTCATCTTATGTTATGGGTATATTGTGAGTATTATACTTTTAATGTAAGTTTTAACTCCCTTTGTTAAAATGTATATGCATTTTTGCACCCTCTGAACTATACACCTTATAGTCTGCAAAGAGTTGTTCACAAATATTGTGCTAAAGTTAGTGAATTTGTTTATCTTTGTGTCATGAATTGACTTTCCAAGATTAGCAATTGTAAAATTACTTTATGTGTATGCAAGGATTATACAAATAAAAAAATGAGAACCAGGTTTCTCACAATTGAAGAAAAATCTAGAAATAGGAAAAGGATGACAAAAACCAGAATTGCAATAGGGTGATTTGGAATTGGATTTGAACTCATGTTTTACCCATACATACACATGTAATAGAAAGAGCTACAGAAGTGTGTGTATGTTTCTGTCTACAGAAACACATACATGGTATACACACTTACATACAAGTAAACATTCATATATATTATTTCCAAAGGGGCTATCAGCTAAGAGGGACCATAGCAATGACATAGCAGCAGCAATTTGAACAACACTATAAATAATGGTAATTGATTATAATTCAAAGAATGAAATAAATATCCATGAATTCTTATCAACTTAAATTAATAAATAAGATGCAGCTCTTCATCACAGTGGAAGTCTAAATAATAAATGAGGAAAGAATGACACAAAAAGAAAATTACAATTTAACAAACTCCTAATCCTTGCTACAGGAAACAGCAATGGAATGGGGGGGGTCAAGCAAAATGGGACTAGAGACATTTCATTGTAGACTCGGGGTGAGACAGAGTTAGCCACCTCTGGCTGGGGAATCTACACAGAAACATCACTCCAGGACACAGTGAAGCAACAGGAGCCTTCATGAGCCAACAAGGAGGTCTGGAGCTGAGGAAACCAACACGGAAGACAGGTGCTTGGTGTGGACAGAGGCCAGCCAGTCAGATGGCTCACCCATGGAAGGCTGGAGATGGGAAAGGGCTGTCCTGCAGTATTTTGATTTTGGACTGGGCTGCCCACTGGAGCAGTGAGTACACTGGAATAGAATCTGGTAGCCAGGGTTGAACGCCAGGTGGGGCGGCACACTTGCTGAGCTCCCACAGCCATTTTTGGGGTGAGCTGAGGGGTCCCTGCACCACCACCCCCAAAGGGCCACTTTGTTGCCAGGGCACATTGTCTGACGAGACTCCCGGGAAGACTGGTGAGATCTTTGGGACCCTCAGTCCAGAGAAGATGGAATGTTGACAAAGCAAACAGGCCTGGATTGCAGACAAAGAAGTCAAGAAGACAATATCTTGTCTCATTTGCAAGTGGAGAATGGCTCCTGACTCCCATCATACACAGTAAATCCAGCATGTGTTCGCTGCCTCATAACACCACAGCACCATCTGGTGTTCAGGTAATATACTGCAATACACACACACACACACACACACACACGTTGTTTTACATTTTTTGCTTCTTTTTTTTTTTTTTTTTTTTTTTTTTTTTGAGACAGAGTCTCATTTTGTTGCCCTGAGTAGAGTGCAGTGGCATCATAGTTCCCAGCAACCTCAAACTCTTGGGCTGAAGCAATTCTCTTGCCTCAGCCTCCCAAGTAGCTGGGACTACAGAAGCCACAATGTCCAGCTATTTTTAGAGACAAGGTTTTGCTCTGGCTCCGGTTGGTCTCCAACCTATGAGCTCAGGTAATTCACTCGCCTCGGCCTCCCAGAGTGCTAGGATTATAATGGGTGTGACTCGCTGCACCTGGCCAGATTTTTTTTTTCTTCTTTTTTCCATTTTTTCATTTTCTTTTTTCTTTTCTTTTTTTTCCCCCCTGTCTTTTGTTATTGTTGTTTTGTTTAGTTTTTCTGTTTGGTTGTATTCTTATTTTTTTCACTTTCACTTTTCTCAAAAGCAAGAGTTCTTCCATTTTTGTTAACGGTTTTTCAGTACCTTATCTTCTTTCTTTTTTTATTTCTCTCCTTTCTCTCTTTTGGTAGAGATTTTTCTACTTTTCTCACCTTTCCCACATAAATTTCTCATAGAACAGCTAAGATCTCCCTTTTTTTCTTCTTTATCTTACACAATCATATTTTTAGTTTTTATCTATTTTTATTATTTTTTCATTTTTTTCTTTTATCTGAAGGCTGGAGATCACGCTGGCTCAAGGAGACCACAAGTTCATGGTCTTAGGTGTCCTTTTAGCTTTGGCCTTTGGAAAGAAGGTATAGATAGGTCCCTACTACAACATACTGCTGATTATGCTCTTTCAATATTTGGCAGAGCTGGGGGTCTTGCTTTTGCCTAGGCTGGTAAGAAGCCTCACTTACAGAGATCTGCCCAGCCTGGTCCCCCAAAATTATCTCAAGTTAGTAGATATAAAGACTCAAATTTAAATTCCAATCAAAATCCTAACAGGGTTATTAATAGAGCTTGACATCCTCATTCTAAAATGTATAAATAAAGGGCCTAGATAATTCTGAAGATGAGCAAGTGGGGTTCTTTGTAATGACTTTGAAACTTTTCTGTCAATCAAACTATTCTAAAATAAAGTCTATTTTAAAAACAGTTTTAAAATCAGCAAGGGAAAAATAGATGATCAGTAACTGCTGTAACAATTGGATATGGGTAAGAAAACAAACACATTACTCATAATATAAATAAAAACAAAAATTCCAAATAGCTTAAGAGAGCCATGTTTAAGATAAACTTTAAAATATTAAGAAACCACAAACTTTTTTTTAAAGAAATCATAGTAGGAAAGAATTTGTTAAGGTAGAAGAAATACAAATTGAATAGGAAAATGTTGTTGAATCTAACTATATTAAAATAAAATCCAAAACATTTATATAACAATAAAAACAAAGATAAGCTATAACTGGAAGATATTTGGACACAATCCATTTACAGAAAAATAATTACCATCCACTTAATTTCTTTACATATTAACAGGGAAAAAAGTGTCATGATAAAAAAACAAACAATTTATGAAAGAGAACAGGTCCAGATACATAGAGAGATGCTCAGCACCAGTAAAAACCAGAGAAATGCAAACTAAACTTTAAAAAACTATAAAAAATTACACAAATTTGTAAAAGTCAATTTACAAAAATTTGAAGTCTAACAAAAACAACAGAAAGGGCAAAGAAGTAAAGAAATAATAGCTTGTGCACTGCGTGGAGGAATCTATGTTAGTATAATTATTTTAGAAAGCAATTTGACAAAGTAAAATCTAAATTGCACACCATATACACATGTGCATCCTAAAAGTCAGGCTTTGCCACCTTGGAAAATAATAATACTTATACAACATAACCAAGCAAATCCCCAACTGACTACCCCAAAGGCTAAAGGGTTTGGAATCTCAGGTATCAATAACTCATTCCCAAAAATCAGTGCATAGGAAATTGTCCTATAAGAATATGTAAAAGAATATTCATTGCTGCAAGGTTCATAATAATGAAAAACTAGAAACAACCTATGCCTTATATGAGGACAATGAATAAATTGTGATGTATTATACAATGAAATATTATATACTAGTTAAAATTAATAAACTAGAGCTATATTTCCCATGAGCAAATTTTTTAAATGTTTTGAGTTTAAAATTCAAATAGTATAATGATGAATACTTTATTACACACTTTAGTTAAGTCTAAAATATTCAAAATAATAATATGCTTTAAACAAATAAATACACTTTTTGTTGTTTTGTTGTTGTTGTTGTGACAGAGTCTCACTTTATCACCCTCAGGTAGAGTGACGTGGCGTCACACAGCTCACAGCCACCTCCAGCTCCTGGGCGTAGGCAATTCTCTTGCCTCAGCCTCCCAAGTAGCTGGGACTACAGGCGCCTGCCACAACACCCAGCTATTTTTCTGTTTTGCAGTTCAGCCGAGGCCGGGTTTGAACCTGCCACCTTCGGTATATGGGGCTGGCGCCCTACTCGATGAGCCACAGGCCCCGCCCTAAATATACTATTTATAGACTAGAACCTCCATAAGATGACCATCCAAAGGACTGTAACAAACTGATCAACATACGGAGGTGGTCAACATAAGGAATGAGGTCTACACTGATACATACATGTGTTGCACGTCCAATCTATGAAAATTAGGTCAAGTGAAGGAGGTAGTCCATGTAGGGAGGTGATAACTATGGAGGTTCTACTGTATATGCATCAATCTATAAATTAAATATATTATTTCTATAGCTACAAAATCACCATATATACATAGATACATATAGTAAAAGTATGAAAACAGGCAGGAAAAAGAACAATCTCAAAGTAATAATTACCTCTGGAATATAGAAAGGAAAGGAATAGAGTACGAATTCATGTGCTCAAGGGCCCCGGGGGTGGTGATGGTTTACACCTGTAATCCTAGCACTCTGGGAGGCCAGGGCAGTGGAATGCTTGAGCTCAGGAGCTCGAGAACAGCCTGAGCAATAGCAAGACACACCCCACCCCCATCTCTACTAAAAGTAGAAAAAACTAACCAGGCATGTATGTATCCCAACTACTATGGAGGCTAAGGCAAGAGGATCACTCAAGCCCAAGAGTTTCAGGTTGCTGTGAGCTATGATGCCACTGCACTCTACCAGGAGCAACAAACTGAGACTATCTCAAAAAAAAAAAAAAAAAAAAAGAATCCATGTACTCAAAATTGGCTGCAATTGACCTGCAATGTCTTATTTTTTTTATAAAAGAAAATCTTAAACAAAAGATTTATTAATCTATTGGGAAGTACATGAGGTAATAGATATATTGATTTCTGAAATATAAATGTAATATTCATTTTATGATGTATTTATAAGTTTATTTTAAATAATTAAACAATAACCTTGGCCTTGCTTTATTTTTACATTTAGAAATACTTGAACTATTCATTCTACTATTCTGTCTCCTTTGTGTACATTCTTCAACTGTACTTACAATCGAAATAAAAATCAGCAAAGATATTTAGTAAGAGCAAATCAAAGGATACTTAGGAAATAGGTTTCTTAAAATGCCAAAGGTGCACAAAGTGAGCACATTACCTTTTGAGCAACAACAACAAAAAAAGAAATAAAATGCCAAAGCTGGTCCTGACCTAATGGCAGAGGTAACTCGAAAAGAGTCATTACTATGAAGAATTAGCTCTTCACCTTTCTAAAGGAGGAAACTTCATCTACTCTTGTATTAGGAGACAGCTCCCAACCCATGTACAGAGAATTCTTTAAATATCAGACTCCAAAGTCTTAAGATACATATTAAGTCTCAGAACAAGACTTCACAAAATAAAATGCATATCAAAAAAACAGCAGCAAAAAGAAAAATCAATTAATTTGTGTTCTCCTTAAGTTTTATTGCTTAACTTATGCTTGTATCAAAAAGAAAAGAAGTAAGATGTCTAGTTTCATTATAGTCATATTCACAGCAATCCCAGCAGGAGCATGAATAAAATGAATAAAGAAGCCACAAATGAAGTGCCTGTGTAGCCTGGGAGTAATCGTTCAGTCTAAATGTTCCAAGGGCAGTTTGCCAAATAAAAAGACGTACTAGGAATCCAAAAGCTTAAACCAACATTTTTCTATACTGATTGGCTTTTTTCCACATTTCTCCCATCCTTCTACCTAAGTTCTAGTTGAATTACTAAATCTAAATTAGACATTAGTTTTTCCGTACATTACAAAACACTATATGACTGATGAGAATAATAAGAGAAAGGTTTACAAAATATTTCCTACATGTTTAGAGTAGGAACAGCATGAGGCCAGGCTCCAGCAAGTGCGATTGTGGTTCAGTTTCTATATCTGAATGATTTTTATAATAATACCTGAGTAACCAGAGTGTAATTAGTTTTTAATAAATTAGCATGGATTTCCCCTTATACAAATTGCCTGTTCATATTTTGCAGATTATTCCACTAGCTTGTTTTATTGATTTATTGGGGTTCTTTATATATTCCGGATACTTAACCTCCATCAGATAAATGCCAATCTTTCCATGTACATGGACTCTTCTGTTAATAGCCCATTATTTTCTCAGTTCTTTATTATGTCATTTCTTTTCTTCAATAATATGTAGAGAAAGATGGTGGCTGAGTAACAGCTTCCTTGCAACTGGGCTCGGTGAGACTGGGGAGAGAAGACTTCAGGCATCTCTGGCTGACAAGATCTGCCCAGAAACATCCCTTTGGGGACACAGGGAGACAGCGTGAGACTTCTGGAC